>JAMFTG010000447.1:0-133931 GCA_023974075.1 Chaenocephalus aceratus | reverse complement strand
TCCCCCCTCTTTCCTCCCCATCCACCTCCTCTCCATCCCCCTCCTCCCCCTCCACCTCATCCACCTCCTCCCCATCCACCCTCCTCTCCATCCACCTCCTCCCCCATCCACCTCATCCACCTCCTCCACCTCCTCCACCTCCTTTCATCATAACCAGTGCCAGGAGAGCTAATCCAAAGACCTCATCCCACCTCCTCTTCATCCCACCTCCTCCCCCTCCTCCCCCTCCACCTCCTTTCATCACATCCAGACCCTCCTCATCATCACCAGAGTCTAGACCCGGGGGTCCCTATATGCTCACGGCTGCATTTCCCCTTCAGATATACCATTTCAGGATCGGGTCTAACCGCCAGACTTCACGTGTATCACATGACATGTGGAATTTGTTGATACTAGACGTTCCTTAAACCAAACGAAGTCTCTCCCCTGGACCTGGTTCTGGAGTGCAGGCAGTCCGTGTGTGAACACCTGCAGAATCAGAACGTATTTAAAGTGTCTCTTGATTGAGCGCCGCCTGCTCGTTGTACACCAGATTTATCCCCGAGCAGCCGGATTAACTCTGAACCGGATTAGCGTCAGCTCCCAGCCTGCTAATATTTAAACTCCAGTTTAAACACTTCTCCTGCATGAGCTCAACACGGAGTGGTTTCATCTTCACACGCGCCTGCAGGTCTGAGGCAGAGCCTGCACGACGCGGCTGAGTGATATCTGACTGTTCATTCAGATGAAGCCAGGGTGCAGAGCTCTGTCTCCTTGTTCAGGTGAGGATTCACTCAGATGAAGCCAGGCTGCAGAGCACTGTCTCCTTGTTCAGGGGAGGATTCATTCAGATGAAGCCAGGGTGCAGAGCACTGTCTCCTTGTTCAGGGGAGGATTCACTCAGATGAAGCCAGGGTGCAGAGCTCTGTCTCCTTGTTCAGGGGAGGATTCATTCAGATGAAGCCAGGGTGCAGAGCACTGTCTCCTTGTTCAGGGGAGGATTCATTCAGATGAAGCCAGGGTGCAGAGCACTGTCTCCTTGTTCAGGGGAGGATTCATTCAGATGAAGCCAGGGTGCAGAGCACTGTCTCCTTGTTCAGGGGAGGATTCATTCAGATGAAGCCAGGGTGCAGAGCACTGTCTCCTTGTTCAGGGGAGGATTCATTCAGATGAAGCCAGGGTGCAGAGCACTGTCTCCTTGTTCAGGGGAGGATTCATTCAGATGAAGCCAGGGTGCAGAGCACTGTCTCCTTGTTCAGGTGAGGATTCACTCATGTACCTCTGTGGCAGCAGCCTTTAAGGTGCAAGGCTTGTATTGGTCGTACGTGCATAGCTAGTGTAGTTATGACGATGACATATGAGGCTCCTCCAACAGAGCAACACAATCCCACAGAAACAGAAAAAGTAAATACAAAAAGAAAAATTGTAAAAAAAAAGTGAAATAGTGCAATAAGAGTCACGTGATTGGAATATGACATATTAGATCAGTGGTTCTCAAATGGGGGTACGCGGACCTCTAGGGGTACGTTGGAGTACTGCAGGGGGTACTGTGAGATTTATTTTATGTTAATGAAAAAGATCAGTTCAATGCAACTCATGTCGTCTCAGTGTTATTGCACGATGTTACAAGTGGTTTGCCATGAACTTAGTGATGGATTGTAAACATTTGAAATGTAGCCTTTAAGTGCTTCTCAGGTTGTTGTTGTTTTAATAAATCAGACTCTGATGGTGCAGCGCTGTGCTGTACCTCTTTATAGAGGCTTAATAGTTTGTGCGCTGATCGGGGGGTACATAATGTTAAAAGGTGGTACATTATTGAAAACAGTTTGAGAACCACTGTATTAGATAACTTTGTAAGCAGCAGCAGCGTGGAATTCACATTGCTTTATTGAGCTTTAATAGAAGAAACACAGAGTGATATAGAAAAGGCAACGACTAGGATTTACAAGAGGAAGGAGTGAAAATATAAGTTTGATTTTTTAACACAAAACTGACCCACAATTACACATTACGGTGCATGCCCTCTCAGATTTGTGATATTCATCATTCAAATCACTTTTAATATCCAATAATGGATCAGAGTGCCTCTCACGGCGGAAAGGCCATGGTTTGAACTGTATTCATAAATCACATCACGTGAGACGCTTTTCTCCAAAGCGACTCACATACTCAACCCTTTGTTCAATCCCCACAGGACACTTTGGGGTGAAGCGTCTCAGGGACACAGCGACATGCTGACTGCAGTGGGGGTTGAACCTGAGACCCCCTGATCCCAACACCAACGCACTGGTCCACTGCGCCACACGCCTCCTGGACATAAATGCACCAATTTAGGCAAATATCCAAATCCTACAAGTCTGATTCAAAGTGTACGTTTTATTCAGCAATTACTTTTTTATATACCTGCAGAATTTAGTAAATGCTCGAATAGTTTTAGGCACTTTGCACCAAATGTTTTCTTTGTATTTCCTTTTCAGCGTATCACTAGAGCAGGGGGGTCGAACTCAATTTCATCACGGGCCACATTAGCTTTATGGCTGCACTTAAAGGGCCGGTTGTAACTTGAACACTATATAAATATTTAATATAAAATAATGTATTACATGACATTATTGCCTTTGCATTGGATTATTATTGGATAGGGTAATAACTTCATAATTAACTACGTCTGAAAGCAGAAGTCTAGGGCAAAGTCTCTTCAGTGAGAATGTTACAAAAAATGATTTAAAAAGAAAATTCTGAAAAAAAAGTCAAAATAAAAAAAAAAAAGTGACATTTTGAAAAAAATGTAAAATTCTGAGAAAAAAGTCATATTTGAGATGCATTGTGGGAGATGTAGTTTATGGGCAACGTGCTTCTGTATATCGGCCTGTAACCGTAGGATAAACATATTATATTCTTTCAGAGCTCTTGTGGGTAAATCGACGGAGCCCCCTAAGGGACATGGAGAAGGAAACAAATATATTTCAAATGAAGTCACGGCCCAGATTTGGCCCCCGGGCCTTGAGTTTGACCCCCCTGACCTAGAGTCTCCACTATCAGAGTTCTGGCAGCTGATATTTAAAGAGACTCTTCCCCAACAGGTTTCCGGATGAGTTGTCTTTCACCAAACGTCGCCCAGCATGTAAAGATTAACCCATTAGTGGCCCGGGAGCTGAAAACCGTAGTCGTTTAACTGGAACAACTTTGGCCTGAAAGCTGTGTTTGACGGGGGGCCGCTGGACGGGGGCTGCTGGATAAGGGGCGCCGAACGGGGGGCGCCGGACAGGGGGTGCCGGACGGGGGCTGCTGGACGGGGGCCGCTGGACGGGGGCCGCTGGATGGGGGGCGCCGGACGGGGGGCCGCCGGACGGGGGGCCGCCGGACGGGGGGCGCCGGACGGGGGGCGCCGGACGGGGGCGCCGGACGGGGGGCGCCGGACGGGGGCCGCCGGACGGGGGCCGCAGGACGGGGGGCGCTGGACGGGGGCTGCTGGACGGGGGCCGCTGGACGGGGGCCGCTGGACGGGGGGCCGCTGGACGGGGGGCCGCTGGACGGGGGCCGCTGGACGGGGGCCGCTGGACGGTGGCCGCCGGACGGGACAGGGCTGTGAGATATAGAAGCGATCATTGACCTGTCAGAGTCGATATTGTACTTCTATGGTGCAGATTCCTAAACAAATCAGCAGTTAATCAAATGATGTTCAACCAATTGCCGCACAGTGAACTCGGGCCTCTGGGTTCAAACCTCTTGACTTGTTTAAGAGACACGTACCCGAAAACACTCGACTATAAGCAGCCAGGATACATCAAGAGGTAACTGTTATCTTACAGTTACAGTCAAAAAGGACGTAGTCAGATTACTTTTATTTTATTACCTTATTTTAAATTGGGCATTTCTATCAGGATGACAGCTGTCAGTAAAAACCTCAAAAGAGCTTCTAGTGTTTGTTGTAAAGGATCAGCTGTTCTGTAGGATAATACTTTAAGTGTGAATCGTATACGCCTACTCTCTCAATCTGTTCCATGTTTTATTCCTTTTTTCATTCCATTCCATTGCAATGTAAATACTGTTATATTTTACTATATTTTTACTATATTTTTTATTATATTCTTAATATTTGTTCTAGTTCCCTAGCTGTGTTTGAATTCATGTTGTATTTGGAACAACCTTCTGAATCCGCACCAGTCTGGTTTCAAGGCAGGTCCGACCCTTGTCAATTAACTACAGGGGTCCCTCAGGGCTCTGTTCTCGGTCCCCTCCTCTTCTCCCTGTACACAAACTCGCTCGGATCTGTCATTAGCCCGCATGGTTTTTCATACCATTGCTACGCTGACGACACCCAATTAATTCTGTCCTTCCCCCGCTCAGAGACCCAGGTCGTCTCACGCATCTCTGCTTGTCTAGCCGACATCTCTCAGTGGATGTCCGCTCACCACCTCAAGCTCAACCTTGACAAGACTGAACTGCTTTTCCTTCCGGGAAAAGATTGTCCCACTCTTGACCTGACTATCAACATCGGCACCTCTGTTGTTTCCCCGACTCAGACTGCAAGGAATCTGGGTGTGATCCTAGATAACAACCTGTCCTTCACTGCAAACATCGCTGCTGCAACCCGCTGCTGCAGATACACGCTTTACAGCATCAGGAGGATGCGTCCCCAGCTGACCCAGAAAGCCACGCAGGTTCTGGTCCAGGCTCTCGTCACCTCACGCCTAGACTACTGCAACTCCCTCCTGGCTGGTCTCCCTGCATGTGCCATCCGACCTCTCTCATCCAGAATGCAGCGGCTCGTCTGGTCTTCAACCTTCCTAAATGTTCCCACGCCACGGCGCTGCTCCGCTCCCTCCACTAGCTTCCGGTAACTGCTAGAATCCACTTCAAGACACTGGTAATTGCGTACCATGCTGCGAATGGATCTGGCCCTTCCTACATCCAGGACATGGTTAAACCGTACACCCCAGCGCGTGCACTTCGCTCTGCATCAGCCAAACGGCTCGCTGCACCCTCGCTGCAAGGGGGACCCAAGTTCTCATCAGCAGAAACACGTGGGTTTGCTATCCTGGCTCCAAGATGGTGGAATGAGCTCCCATTGACATCAGGACAGCAGAAAGCTTACACACCTTCCAGACTGAAAACTCATCTCTTTCGACTCCACCTCGAGCGATAGAACTATTAACAAAGCACTTATATACTAACAAAGGACTGGCTTACCTAAAGCCAGTTGAGTAGCACTTGAAATGTTTGGCTCTATGAAGCCTGATGTACTTTATGATTCTGTTTTCTTCAAGGTTGTGTCTTCCTGGTCGAATGTACTTATTGTAAGTCGCTTTGGATAAAAGCGTCAGCTAAATGCAATGTAATGTAATGTAATGTAATATGTGTATGCATCATGACATCAAGTCGAATCCCTATGCGTGAACCTAACAAACTGATTCTGACTCTGATCTGTTACATTAAAAAGACGTAATCAGCTTAAATGGTGGAGCAGGAAAACAGTCAGTGTAACGGAGCATGTGTGTTGTAAAGGATCAGCTGTTCTCTCGTCTCTGAGATGTAGGATAATACTTTAAGTGTGAATCTGATCTGGAATCTGCTGTCTGGGATCTAACCATGTTCTTAAAGAAATTCCCAGAATTCTGATTTTTGTTCTTTCTAGAATCAGGGCATCAGTATTCTTCAACACTGAGCCCTTTAACCCTTTGACTTGTTTAGCAGACTGCATACCCAGAAACAGAGCAGCAGCAGCAGCCATGCTTTGGGAGCAACAGATGTAATCAGGATACATGAAGAGCTTCCCTTACAGTTACATTAAAAAGACGTCATCAGCTTTCTTTAAATTGTGGAGCAGGAAAACAATAACAGAGCATGTTTGTTGTAAAGGATCAGCTGTTCTCTGTCTCTGAGATGTAGGATGATACTTTAAGAGTTCATCGATACGCCGACTGCCTGAATCTGCTTGACGATATCTTTTTTCTTTTCTTACACATGGCCCTGACCATCTTCTTCAAACAATCCCAGAATCCTGATCACTTTTTTCATTTGATATATTTTTCAGAATTCTCGTCTTTTTTCTCTAAATTCTGACTATTTTCAGGGTTTTTTTTACAAGTTTTCCAATTATTTTTTTTTGTAAAAATACAACTTTTTTTTTTATTCCTGACGTTTCACATGTTTAGAACTTTTGTTTTTAAATCTGTTTTTTTGACAACAATCTGACTTTATTTTCTAGATTCTGACTTTTTTTCAAGATTCCAGAAACATTTCATTCAAAAATAAAACTTTTTAAATATCCCTGACGTTTTACATGTTTCGCACTTCTTTTCAAAATCCGACTTTTTTTTAAAGAAATCTGACTTTTTCATAATTATCACTTTTTTTCATAATTCACTTTAAAATTCAGAGTGGATCAGCTGTTCTCTCTTCTCTGAGATGTAGGATAATACTTTAAGAGTTCATCGATACGCCGACTGCCTGAATCTGCTTGACGATATCTTTTTTCTTTTCTTACACATGGCCCTGACCATCTTCTTCAAACAATCCCAGAATCCTGATAACTTTTTTTATTTGATATCTTTTTCAGAATTCTCGTCTTTTTTTTCTAAATTCTGACTATTTTCAGTTTTCGAGTTTTTTCCAAGTTTCGAAAAACATTTTATTCAAAAATACAACTTTTCTTTTTATTCCTGACGTTTCACATGTTTAGAACTTTTGTTTTTAAATCTTTTTTTTTTTTACAACAATCTGATTTTATTTTCTAAATTCTGACTTTTTTTCAAGATTCCAGAAACATTTCATTCAAAAATAAAACTTTTTAAATATCCCTGACGTTTTACATGTTTCGCACTTCTTTTCAAAATCGGACTTTTTTTAAAGAAATCTGACTTTTTCATAATTATCACTTTCTTTCATAACTCTCACTAAACATTCAGAGTGGATCAGCTGTTCTCTGTCTCTGAGATGTAGGATGATACTTTAAGAGTTCATCGATACGCCGACTGCCTGAATCTGCTTGATGAGATCTTTTTTCTTTTCTTACACATGGCCCTGACCATCTTCTTCAAACAATCCCAGAATCCTGAGCACTTTCATTTCATATCTTTTTCAGAATTCTCGTATTTTTTTCTAAATTCTGACTATTTTCAGTTTCCGAGTTTTTTTTCCAAGTTTTCCAATTAAAAAAAAATTGTAAAAATACAACTTTTTTTTTTATTCCTGACGTTTCACATGTTTAGAACTTTTGTTTTTAAATCTTTTTTTTTTTTACAACAATCTGATTTTATTTTCTAAATTCTGACTTTTTTTCAAGATTCCAGAAACATTTCATTCAAAAATAAAACTTTTTAAATATCCCTGACGTTTTACATGTTTCGCACTTCTTTTCAAAATCGGACTTTTTTTAAAGAAATCTGACTTTTTCATAATTATCACTTTCTTTCATAACTCTCACTAAACATTCAGAGTGGATCAGCTGTTCTCTGTCAGCTGTTCTGGTCTCTAACACTTTCAGTGTGAATCTGTCTCTTCTGCCAGAATCTGCCTCATGGTTTCACTTTCTTTGCTTCATCTGTTCTGTGTTTCATTCAGCAGGTGTCTCTGTCTGCTGGAGCCAGTATTTAGATTTGATAAGAAAGGCCACCTAATTGTGACGTCTGTAGTCAACGCACTATACAGGACTACAGTTCCCACGGCGCCCGCACTAAAGCCACAGTAACCGTACGCGTACAAATCTTACAAGTGCCCTTTGAGTTACGAAGTTATAAGCATTATCGAGAAAGAAAGACGCCACGACAATGTGTGTTCATCAGACAGTGTGTGTGTGTGTGTGTGTGTGTGTGTGTGCTTGTGTGTGTTCATCAGACAGTGTGTGTGTGTGTGTGTTCATCAGACAGTGTGTGTGTGCTTGTGTGTGTTCATCAGTCAGTGTGTGTGTGTGTGTGTGTGTGTGTGTGTGTGTGTGCTTGTGTGTGTTCATCAGACAGTGTGTGTGTGTGTGTGTGTGTGTTCATCAGACAGTGTGTGTGTGTGTGTGTGTGTGTGTGTGTGTGTGTGTGTGTGTGTGTTCATCAGACAGTGTGTGTGTGTGTGTGTGTTTGTGTGTGTTCATCAGACAGTGTGTGTGTGTGTGTGTGTGTGTGTGTGTGTGTGTGTGTGTGTGTGTGTGTGCTTGTGTGTGTGTGTGTGTGTGTGTGTGTGTGTGTGTGTGTGCTTGTGTGTGTGTGTGTGTGTGTGTGTGTGTGTGTGTGTGTGTGTGTGTGTGTGTGTGTGCTTGTGTGTGTGTGTGTGTGTGTGTGTGTGTTAAACTAAAACAGCTTTCATTCACCCGTCCGCTCAGATTGTGTTCATGCTTCTTCAAACTGCAGTGGGCTCGTGTGTTTCAGGCTGAATCTGATCGACGAGAGGCAGCTTTTCCGATCAATGAAATGTGTTGGTTTCTTCGTTCGGTTGTCTTACACTTCATTTGATTGCATTGTATTTGATATTAAAGTAATAAAAAGAAAGCAATGAGATGACATTCCTTTTACATTCTGATACTCAGCTTCCAGCTCTGGACTTTATTGATTTGTTTTGCATCGAAACAGAGGACAGATATCACATTGCATCTAGCTGAGGCTTTTATCCAAAGCGACTTACAATAAGTGCGTTCGACCAACACAATACAACCTTGAAGAAAACAGAATCAAAAAGTACATCAGGTTTCATAGAGCCAAACGTTTCAAGTGCTCCTCAGCTGGCTTTAGAGGAGCCAGTCCTTTGTTAGTATATAAGTGCTTTGTTAGCAGTTCTATCCTCGAGGTGGAGTCGAGAGAGATGAGTCTCAGTCTGGAAGGTGTGTGAGCTTTCTGCTGTCCTGATGTCAATGGGAGCTCATTCCACCATCTTGGAGCCAGGACAGCAAACCCACGTGTTTCTGCTGATGGGAACTTGGGTCCCCCTCGCAGCGAGGGTGCAGCGAGTCGTTTGGCTGATGCAGAGCGTAGTGCACGTGCTGGGGTCTACGGTTTAACCATGTCCTGGATGTAGGAAGAGCCAGATCCATTCACAGCATGGTACGCAAGCACCAGTGTCTTGAAGTGGATTCTAGCAGTTACTGGAAGCCAGTGGAGGGAGCGGAGGAGCGGCGTGGTGTGGAACATTCAGGAAGGTTGAAGACCAGACGAGCCGCTGCATTCTGGATGAGCTGCAGAGGTCGGATGGCACATGCAGGTAGACCAGCCAGGAGGGAGTTGCAGTAGTCTAGGCGTGAGGTGACGAGAGCCTGGACCAGAACCTGCGTGGCTTTCTGGGTCAGCTGGGGACGCATCCTCCTGATATTGTATAGCGTGTATCTGCAGCAGCGGGTTGCAGCAGCGATGTTTGCAGTGAAGGACAGGTTGTTATCTAGGGTCTCATCCAGAGTCCTTGCAGTCTGAGTCGGGGAAACAACAGAGGTGCCGATGTTGATCGTCAGGTCAAGAGAGGGACAATCTTTTCCCGGAAGGAAAAGCAGTTCAGTTTTGTCAAGGTTGAGCTTGAGGTGATGAGCGGACATCCACTGAGAGATGTCAGCTGGACGAGCAGAGATGCGTGCGACGACCTGGGTCTCTGAGCGGGGGAAGGACAGGATTAGTTGGGTGTCGTCAGCGTAGCAGTGGTATGAAAAACCATGCGGGCTAATGACAGATCCGAGCGAGTTTGTGTACAAGGAGAAGAGGAGGGGACCGAGAACAGAGCCCTGAGGGACCCCTGTAGTTAATTTACAAGGGTCGGACTCGGACCCTCTCCAAGTAACCCTGTAGGTGCGGTCTTTGAGGTATGAGGTGAGGAGGGAAAGTGCAGAGCCTGAAACTCCAAGTTCTTGGAGTGCGAAGGAGGATCTGATGGTTCACCGTGTCGAATGCAGCAGACAGGTCCAACAGGATGAGGACAGAGGAGAGGGAGGCTGCTTTGGCCGTGTGCAGTTCCTCAGAGACAGCAAGGAGGGCAGTTTCTGTGGAGTGACCTGCCTTGAAACCAGACTGGTGCGGATCCAGAAGGTTGTTCTGATGGAGATAACAGGAGAGTTGTTTAAAGACAGCGCGTTCAAGTGTTTTAGACAGGAACGGGAGGAGAGAGACAGGCCTGTAGTTTCTAACATCAGACGGGTTGAGAGTGGGTTTCTTCAGGAGAGGGTTTACTCTTGCCTCCTTGAGACTGTTTGGAAAGTGACCAGAAGTTAGAGAAGTGTTGATGAGGTGTGAGAAACGGTAGAATATCAGATATAAAAAGACTCTTTCGTCTCTGTGAGTTCTTCAGTTCAATTTTGTGAAATACTTTTACTCTGAAATGCAAACTATAATTACTTAATGCTTTATAAATGATGTTAAAAAGCGTATAGCAACATGCTTCCTCTGCTTGTTTTAGAGCGTTCTCAAGTGAATGCCGGGTGGTTAATGCTTGCTGCTCTTCCTGCACGTCATGTATTTATCTTTGCTCTGTATAGAAATGTCGTGTTCTTGTATGTTGTGACGCGACTGCGGATGGAAATGAGCTCAAAGCTAAAATCCGGCTCATTTACGCTTGTAAGCATGTTTTGTTTTAAAGTGTTCATCGATGTTTGTCCCGGTTCAAATAAACGATTACAATTCAAACGTTAAAATGTAGGATTATTTGTCTATTGGGAGTTTTTTTATGAACGAAACATTTCAAAAATGCACACTTTCCTTCTTTTTAGTACAAATTTACGGTGCTTGAGCCTTCCTTCATTTCCCTTTGTTGCGGCATTATACATCTCAGCTACTTTACTGCCTTTACTGCCTCTCGAGAGCGCGCAGCGACATGTTCTCCTCGTCTTTGAGACCGGTTTGGGGGAGGGTCTAGTCATTAAAGGTTGGATTGTAAACTACTTTTCTCCCTGCACAGACACATTGTCTTTTCAGTCCCTAAATAGTCTTTATCGGTGAGGCGTGTGGCGCAGTGGGATAGTGCGTTGGTGTTGGGATCAGGGGGTCTCAGGTTCAAACCCCACTGCAGTCGTTGTGTCCCTGAGACGCTACGAAGTGTCCTGTGGGGATTGCCCTCAGTGTTGAGCATGTGAGTCGCTTTGGATAAAAGCGTCTAGCAAGTGACTTGTGATGTGAGACATTTCTAAAAGCATTCCTTCTCTGTCGGCGTGATATCCGTCCTCCTCTCACACACTGAGTCTGTTTACGCTGCGTTTAGCTTCTGTCCCACCAGCTGCCTCCTGGACCCCCTGCCGCTTCAAAGACGACGGTGGCCCACAGGTCCAACACACGCTACAGCGGCCCACAACTCTTCCATCAGGAGAAACACGCTGTTTCCCTCAAGTTGGTGAAGATGTCTCTGACCACAAGCAATGCACACAATCATTTGAGACTTGTCATATTGGGCCGTATAATTAAACGTTTTATTGACTTATTGCTGTTTGAAAGCAAATTAAGGAAGTTGTTGAGGAACGAACGCTAGAAGCAGCTGCAGATGATATTGTTATAGACATGTGGCGTAACGTCGGCCTTCAGTAAACTATTGAAAAGCACATCATAATTAATAATAATTCCTTACATTTATTATAGGGCTTTTCCAGTGCTCAAAGCGCTTTACAGATACACAATACACATATTATTTATACATGCAATGGTCATATACTGTGGACAATACCCACAGGAGCAAGTTCAGGTGAAGTGTCTTGCCCAAGGACACACCGGCTTTACAGACGCAGCAGCGGCGGGTTTCACCCCTTGATCATTGCACAGCGCACTGCGCCACACCGTCCATCTTCACGCCTCGAGGTCATCAAGGCGCTTTTACAAGTACACATTGATATTATACATGTACTGTGGACAATACCCACAGGAGCACATCCGGGTGAAGTGTCTTTCCCAAGGACACAAGGGCGCAGTGGCGGCAGGAGCGGGTTTCGAACTGGAGTTCCCCCTTGATCTGATGATCAGATGCACAGTCCACTGCGCCACCCGTCCCCACATACACACATGTTACACGTCTCTGTTCCAGCCAACGCAGCCAAAATGAAATAACGCGCACATTATCCCAAACCGTCTCTCAACAGTCACAACAGTCCGCTCGATAAGGGTTGAATGCAGACGAAATGTCCCAACATTGATCATTAATTAATCTGTCATTAAACTTGTGTCATCGTGCTCTAAAATGAGGCGAATAGTAACGTGCACACCATGGATGTATAATAAGAACTGGATACAGCGTGGGAGGCGGGGCCTAGTTCATTCCTGAGAGTTGCTCATTAGCGCATGATGATAAAATGGCCCAACTTTTGAGAGAGTGAAACGTCACAGATTACCCAGCATGCCTGAGAAGTACCCGTATGTGCGCTCATAGCGCATGCGCAACTTTAACCAAAATGCTCGTTCACATCAAGCACGTCAATTTGCGTACACGTAACAGCACCGTGCGTTCATGACAGCATGGTAATGGGTGGTTGTTATCATGGATTTGATATTAACGAGGCGGCAGTTAGCGGCTAGCTAGTAATTATGCTAATGTGTCATCAATCGTTATGTACTTATATTACGCTGTAACAGGATCTAGTGATATCCAACAGAGCTTCATTTAGCATGAAAGAATTATTGCACTGTATATATATATATATATATATATATATATACAGTGCAATAAGCTTCTTAGTGCAATAATCAGCTACAGGAACCTTAATCTAACGTCGGTAATATTAACTTTATTTAATACAACATTTACGGTACAATATTTAATCATACGCTCCGTGGGATGGCAGTGAGACGATATGGGTCCGTTCTTATTGTGCATCCATGGGTAAAGAGAAACGCAACTCACATTGGTTTCTCAAACAGCATCTCTGTAAACTACGTGTATTCACTGAATTTCACTCTCTGCCTTTAACGGCCCGTTGGAGCTCCAGTAGCTCCAGCCCCCCCCCCCCCCCCCTGTGAGCCCAGTGTGCTCTGATTTACAACTTGAGGAACGCATGTTTTTAATAAGGGCTACACAAGTGTTCAAACTGGGTACTTTATTTAGTTAAAAAAATTATCCAACGATGTACAGACCACTCTTTCCCCATGTAAGTCAATGGGAAAAAGTGTTTCCGGGCCTGGCAACCAAACGGAAGTGTAGTACCGCAGTTTGGCCACCATGAATATTTTCATCTGAGTCCGGCGCACTTCCTGGGGGCTTGGTGCACACCCGTCACTTGTAAATAAAGTCGATGCTACGAAGGAAGTTCATGACAGAAGTTTAGCTCAGGACGCTGTCATTGAACATCAACATCTGATTGGCCGATGAATCTGTCATGCTTATTACCAATCAGATGTGTTGGCTAGCAGTATCTGTTGTGCTAAAACTAAAATAACTGAGAGGCGTTCAAGTGACTTTTTGATGTAGGGAATTCCAGTTCAGCCTCAACGAACCCTCACTTCATTTTGAGGATATTACACTATTAAAACGTGGAACTAAATATGAATGAAAAACATTTCACACACACTTTATTGTATTGTTTACAGATCCAGCCGGGACGGCCCACCACTGGTTATAGATGTTCTGTGATCTTTATTCTGAGTCCAGGTCCTTGGTGCCGACACAAGCCGGAACGAACAGGCACGAGCAAACCTGTGGTCTCGACTTGTTTTATTTTAGGATCTTGTTGTCGTCCGACGTCGGCGGGCATTTCGTGTAACCTCTTGATTAGTTTGCACATTTCTACGGAAAGGTGTGACTTTTTTCCTGGTTATTCCTGTCTTTGAGATCCACCATGACGTCGTCGTTCCCCGCTTTATTCTTTTCTCTTTCTTATGTTGCTTCGACTGGAGGAGGCTGGGACTTTAGATCTTCAATGCAAGCACTTCGCTGTCGCTATATGTCGATAAAGACTTTGAGTTCTGGTACCCTTCAATCCAGGTGCAATGTGAGCAGATACTTGAAGGTGGAGGTAAAGCATTTGGGCATTTTGCACAAACCCCATGTTCTAAATAACTAGCATCAAAAGCAGCTGCAACTTTTTACATTTCCTAAACCCAGATGTATGAACAAAAAGATCCAGGGACTACAAACCTATGCATTAAAGATGATTTTAGCAGCGCTTCTACGAAGAATGCCGACTACAGGGAGTATCTGCAGTGGCTCAGTCATCCCTCCTATTTTGTTATTCTGTATTTAACCTTCATTCAACCAGATAAGGAGAAGTACGTGGGGCTCTATCGAAATCAGTCGGAAGTCTCAACGGCTCGTTTCAAAATAAACGTGGATTAGCGAAAAAAAAAAACGTTTTTCGGGGTTCGGGTGTTTTGTTTGATTTTAAATAAATCAAACAAAGTCTTGGCTTTCAGAATATGAAACTTGTTTCGGCAAATTCAGATGATAAATACAACTTTGAAGCTTCGGCATCATTACAAGCGGAGAACGGAGAAACTTGACGTCACAGCAGGCACAACAACAGCTGGTGCTTCTCGTGAGTGACACACACACACACACACACACACACACACACACACACACACACACACACACACACACACACACACACACACACACACACACACACACACACACACACACACACACACACACTCGCTTCCCCCAGACCGTAGTACTTTGATCATTTGCTCCGCTAACCAATCAGATCGATGGATTCCAGAGAAGAGGAAACTTTAGAGGCCTTTTTCTCAAAGTGACGACTCGGTGACAGTCGTTATATAATGTGACATATTTCGCTTAATATCTGGAGTACAACAACAATCCTGATATCATCAGGAAGCTAGGACTCTCCTCTTTCCAGCAGTGTATACAACTCACAATGTGTCTTCGTAAATGCGACTGATTTCGATGGAGCAGGTCACATATGGGCAACTCAGAAACTCAGTCCATCGGTAGTGGAAAGTCCCTGAAGGCGCGGCCATACCCGCAAAGAGAAAGATGTATTGACTGGTGCAAACTGAGTGTTGACATGTGTAACAAAATCATATTTTAAATAGGCCAAGTTTATGAATGAAAAATAAGAGAATGTACAATTTAAGGATAGGGTAATACACAAGAAGATACTATTCTATATATTATCTGCAGTAATAATTGAAATAGCGAAACGTGTCTTTAAAGTGTCAGAAAACTAAAGTAAACCAGACCAATGGCTTCAGTTTGTCATCGTGACTCAGTGAAGCTTGAGTGACACTACTGTCCAGATTGCCAATTCAAGTAACTTTGTGTCACCGTTAGCAACTGTTTCACCTATTTGCTTTATTTTCTGTTTCCACCCTGCTCGCCGCAACACAACAAATTAGCATGAAATTAAAATCTGCATGTGGGAATTTAAAAATAAACTTGTTAATTTGAGTGTGAGTGTAGCAGACACTCAAAACACGGTCAGACGGAGGCAGTTGGGAGGCAGGAGGTTCTGAAGGATCACCTACTGCGGTCCTGGACACCCCGGTGCTTCAGTATCTGATCAAAAACATCCTTAAGAAACACTAAGAGACTTTCCCACACAGCAGCACATACTGAACACGGCTCGCGGAGATCAGGCCTGTAAAACAAAAAAGGGTAGCAAATGGGAAAGGTAAACATGTAAAAGCCTGAAGTGAAACTCGACACTTCTGCTTCTCAACACGCTCCGGATCCAGAATCCAGGCCCGCTGTTTGCAACAAGCCCAGTTTGAATTGACGGACGTCGGTGGCAGCCAATCAGCGTCACAGCCGTGTTTATTCCACTCAACCGACCAATGGGAGTCGTGCTCAGCTGCGCGTGCGTCATCAGGGCAGAATGTGAAGCCGCTGTGTTACCGGATCACTCCCATCCCCCCCGTCCACAGCGAGCAATGGCGGATGCCTTTTTTTGCCGCTTTGTCCTTCTCATATTCAGCTTGTAAAAGCCATGTGTACAAAACTCGGTAAGGAAACAAATACGTGTTTGCCCTTGTGTTTCATGAGAATGCGTGTCAGTTCATGAGCACAGAAGTATGTTCTCGCACCTTGTCTCATCGCATGTCTGTTATGTCGCACTGCTTATTTTTCTTTTCTTTTTTTAAATCTCCCTCCTCCCACGACGGGGCTTTTTCTCGTGGGTTTCATCTTCTAACAATGGGGGAGGAAATGAGGCCACTGTTGTGCACCCCGCTCACTGAAGCACCCCTCGCCACACTGTAGATGATCAAATACGATGTGTTGTTTTATTCGTGTATCGACCTTGGGGCACCAATTTATGGATTGTTATGTAAAAACAAAAAGCGTCAAGTGCGCAGATACAGAGATGAAGAGGGGAGGGGCGCGAGGAGCTGTGAGACATGGCGGCGGTGAAACACTGCGAGCCTCTGATGTTGACGGACAGCTCTTTGAAAGAGATACAGTAACGCTCCATAAAAGATACACCAGCGTTTGAACATGATACACCAACGCTCCATAAGGGAACAGCACCGGTCCGTTAATCCCCCCCCCCCCATGTTTGAAGAGTTGTTGCCTCGCTGTTCTCCGGTGGGCGGGAGAAGCCGCTTGACTCGACCAGATGAACATCAATCAATCAAATCGTGACACTTACGTCAAACCTATTCCATATTTACTGCGTGATTCGGTGTGAAAAGTGGGAAAAGCGTCGGCTGTCCTGTGTGTGTGGGGGGGGGGGGGCAGCTGTATGATTTAGTCCGTTATTGTCCCGGTTAATCGGTGTGGGTTATTGTTTTTTACTCGAGAAAGGGACGGTTGCAGCGACGGACAGGAGGGGGGCGTGGCCTCCGGGTTTAGAAATTCGACCCATTGTTCCACTCCAACGCGCGAAGAGAACACCTCTGTGGAGCTCTCAGCCAATCAGCGAGCACCTGCCTCCTCTGGACCCCGCCCACCAGCCTATATTAAAGGCTCGGCCGTCAGCAGCGTTGGCCACTGGCACAATATAAACCTGATTGATCCACTCACCGAGGAGAGGGGTTTACTTTATTCAGCCTTTCATTTGTAGCCGTCATTTATTTTATTCTAAACAATGGCAGACACCAAAGTGGACTCCGGGTCGGATATCTCTGCCAAGGTAAGCCTGCTCGCCCCCTCTGGGTCTCCATCACACGGGACGAAGCTTCTCCAGGCTGGAACCGAGATAATTGTATTTTAATGTTTCGTCGTCGCTTCGCGCTCATTCGGACTCACAAGCCTGCGGGACACCGGGGGGCAGGGAGACCGGGGAACAGCCGGTGTTCACGTCTTTCTCTCCAAACACTTGATGGGGATAGTCCAGATTGAAAGCGGCGGTCTCGGCACCTCATCATGGAACCGCGTCTCATTGTCCGGAGAGGAACAGCTCGCGCGGGTTCTTTGTTTATCCCGAGGCTCGGTTCCCGTCCTCCGGACCGGGCTGGATGTGTCGGTGTCAACACGCCATCCGTCCCTAACAGCCGGCTCTCCGCCGCGCTGTCCCCGCTTTATGGCTCTTTATCCCCGGCTCGAAATGCCCAAATGACGCGCCTATTCGCTCCAGCTTCCCGGCTGGTTAATGCCAATTAATACCTCCCGAAGCGAATCCCGCGTCCGGTTTAAGAGACGCGCTTTTACCCCGGGGTGATCAGGAGAGCGACCCGGAGCCGCGGAGGGGCTCCGGGGCTCTATCAAGTCGGGTTGAATGGAGGTCTGGCTGTGCGTAATGTCCACATGCTGTGCCAGCTGTCTTTAGGTCGCTTCACGTTTGTTTTTAAAAGGCACCGACGGGCCTGCCTGCTCCGTCAGACCCGGTTTGTTTACCGACACAGGAAGGTCGTCCAGCCTCCGGTTACCGGAGAGGACGCGCAGCTCCGCGGCTTCCGCTTCTTCTTCTGCGTTTTCAGGCATGTTTGCAGAGCGCGCTTCTGTCTCAGGGGGAAAGTTTGTCTCCCTTTTCTGTATTGCAGCCCACTTCTCTCCCGTGTGCGTGTGTGTGCGTGTGTGCGTGCGTGTGTGCGTCCGGGCTGTGGAGGTGTGATGTGACCGTGCTGGCCCCCCCCTCTTTGTGCTCCGTGTCCTCCTTCCATCCACCTATCTCTGTCCCAAATGTTAATGTTCGTGCAGTTCGTGGACTTTGGATCACTCCGGGTAAAACTTTCACATCACGGAGTCCGGTCCCCGGGCTGCAGCAGCAGCGAGCCCCGCAGCGGAATCATTACGAGTGATTATGACCAGGGAGCATATGGAGAGGCTGGAGAGGGACAAGTTGGGGCCGGTGTTAGAGCTGATAATCCGGGGTGCCTGCTAACACGCTATTTATAGTTTGGAGCGTTTTTACGCACAAGCGCCTTTTTACGCACAGTCTGAGAGAGAGAGAGAGAGCTCCACTCGGCCATCGGTCTCCCGCCGAGGAGCCCCGACGCTCCTAAACAGCTTAATGGTTTTAAGCAATAAGATGATGTCAAGTCATTAATCAACCGGGCGCGTGCGCCGCGGGGATCAAAGGCTGCGAACGGGCCGCGGCGACACAACGAGGAAACGGCGCGCTATTACGCGCTTCTCCCTGTATGTAGGGCGCAGAGCAGCCGTGTGTGTGTGACGGTGGGTGTGTGTGTGTGTGTGTGTGTGAGACGGTGTGTGTGTGTGTGTGTGTGTGTGTGGCGGTGTGTGTGTGTGTGTGACGGTGGGTGTGTGTGTGTGTGTGTGTGTGAGACGGTGTGTGTGTGTGTGTGTGTGTGTGTGTGTGTGTGTGTGTGACGGTGGGTGTGTGTGTGTGTGTGTGTGAGACGGTGTGTGTGTGTGTGTGTGTGTGATGGTGTGTGTGTGTGTGTGTGTGTGTGTGTGGCGGTGTGTGTGTGTGACGGTGTGTGTGTGTCTCGGTGCCTGCGTTACTCTCTCTTCTCTCGCCTGCCATGTGTCGTCTCTATTGTCTCTCCGTTACAACCAGCAGCCCCCCCCCCCTCCTCCTCCTCCATCACACACCCCCTCCCTGTTGCCCTCCTGTGTTATTTTAAATGAAGCAGTGCATCCTGGGATATGCAGTGCCTCTGCCGGGCGTGTCTCGTGACATATGGTGGCGACGGCAGCCCGCTGAAGACTACAATACCCAGAGTGCCCCGGGGCCACATCAAAGTATCAGATTACAGCACATTGGAGGGGGAGGAGGAAGGGGGAGGTTCTCCGAGAGCAATATGGAGTTTAAACAGGAAGGCTTCACTCTGACAGGGCTGAGCAGATCTCCCAGCATGCACCAGGGCTCCTAACTAGGCCAGTAGGTAGAAGGGCAGCCTGGAAGAGTTTGAGAAGCAGAATCTCTGTGTGGACTCATTGGGTTCTGGTTTCCTGCAGGACCTGAAGGAGAAGAAGCTCCTGGAGGACAAGGAGAACGGGAAGGAGACCGCCACCAACGGGAAGGTACGCCACGTGCCCTGCTCTCACGTTCCCTTCAGAGCAGAGACTCAGGAAGTTAACTCTATTTTGGTTTCCCAGGAGAATGAGGAGAACGGCGAGCCCGAGGTAGATGATGAAGATGATGATGAAGTGGATGAGGAGGAGGAGGAAGATGACGTAGAAGGTAAGCTAAAAGCTTCTGTGATTTTTCAGGTTAAAAGGTTTTGTGAAAGTTGTGCAAAAAGCTAATTGATCTCTTCCAGCAGGCGATGAGGAAGACGAGGAGGACGATGACGATGAACTCGAGGGCGGCACCAAACGGCCAGCTGACGACGACGATGACGACGATGAGGTGCGACCCCCGACCTTCATCGATGATAATCCGACCAATCGGGAGCCTTTAACTGAACCCTTCTTCTTCTCTTCCCGCAGGACGACGTTGACACCAAGAAGCAGAAAACCGACGACGACGATTGATGCGTTTCCCTCGCCCGCGACTTCCCGCTGAATCACTTCCTGCTTCTCAACCTGCGACCGTTTTCATTCGTCGCAGCTCGAGGGGCGGGAGGACTGATTCAAAAGGAAATACAAATAATAATAAAGTGAAAAAAAAAATCCAACATGGTCATCAGCAAGTAGAGTTCAACACACACACACACACACACACACACACACACACACACACACACACACACACACACACACACACACACACACACACACACACACACACACATCCCCCGCAAAACACCTTTTCTAGAGCCAACAGATGGACCCAGAAATCCGGCTTCTCTTCAACAACAACAACACAAAGGAGAATTTGTTTGTATTTTTATTTACATTTTATATTTTTGTACATATTGTTCGGAGGGGAGGGGGGGGGGCAGTTTCTCTCTCGGCAGCGACCTCGTCCGACCACATCGGTGCTTGTTTAAGGAAGAGATTTGACTTGGTTGACCGCGTTACGATATCTCAGCAGAAAAGAAACCCAGAAGACGAACCTCTCGAAGCCGTTGAACTCAGAGCATTCCAGTAAATGTCATGTATGTACTTTAGCTGTACCATAACTAGTCTGTTTGTATGGGGGGGCCGGGGGGGGCCGCTTTGCTTTTCCTGTGTTCTGTTTTTGTTTCATGACGGCCTGTTTTGATGTACGTGCGAAGTTTGTTGTTTGACAATAAACCGGACTTTTATTTTGTGCGTTGTACTTTGTGTCTCTGCTTGTTTCTTCCTCAGAGACGTCCAGGGCCACGGGGCGAGGGTCAGTACTGCAGCTGGAGTACACGTGTGAAGTACTAGTATTACCATTTCAGTGCATCAGTATAAGTAACCCTTACATGCAAAGTGTGTACATTATACGAGTGCTTCTACATTAAGTACCTTAATCCAGTTATTGTACTTTACTTAAGGACACTAATATGGTTTAAGATGTTCAAATATGTCGTGCATGCATCAGTAGAAAATACATTACAGTACTTTCGCTACTTAAGTACATTTTTGCTCGTACTGCTTTTATTTTGAAGGTAGGACTCGAACCGGCAGTCTTCAGTTTGACAATATCATAATGCGCATAATAATAAACACAATACTCAATTTTGATGAATATATTTTAAATTGCACTTTCAGAATGACACCATTTTACAGTACTTTAACTTTTCTTACTTTAAGTACTTTTTTTACTTTGTGGGCTTTTAGTTTTGAATACAAGACTTCAACTGGAGTATTTTTAACTTACTGTATTCTACTTTTTTATTGAAGTACAACTGAGTACTTCTTCAACTATCGGTAGTTTTATCTACTAGTATTTATTTGAGGGAATATTACTCATACTTTACAGAGGTGGGACGAGCACTCAGTACTAGTACTTGAGTAAAACTAGAAGTACTCAGATCTTGTACTTGAGTAAAAGTAGAAGTACTCAGATCTTGAACTTGAGTACAAGTAGAAGTACTCAGGTCTTGTACTCGAGTAAAAGTAGAAGTACTCAGATCTCGCACTTGAGTAGAAGTACTCAGATCTTGTACTTGAGTACGAGTAGAAGTACTCAGATCTTGTACTTGAGTACAAGTAGAAGTACTCAGATCTTGTACTTGAGTAAAGTAGAAGTACTCAGATTGTGTACTTGAGTAAAAGTAGAAGTACTCAGATATTGTACTTGAGTAAAAGTAGAAGCACTCAGATCTGGCACTTGAGTAAAACTAGAAGTACTCAGATCTTGTACTTGAGTAAAAGTACTCAGATCTTGTACTTGAGTAAAGTAGAAGTACTCAGATTGTGTACTTGAGTAGAAGTAGAAGTACTCAGATATTGTACTTGAGTAAAAGTAGAAGCACTCAGGTCTTGTACTCGAGTAAAAGTAGAAGTACTCAGATCTGGTACTTGAGTAAAAGTAGAAGTACTCAGATTTTGTTCTTGAGTAAAACTAGAAATACTCATATCTTGTTCTTGACTAAAAGTAGAAGTACTCAGACCTTGTACTTGTGTAAAAGTAGAAGTACTCAGGTCTTGTCCTTGAGTAAAAGTAGAAGTACTCAGGTCTTGTACTTGAGTAAACGTAGAAGTACTCAGATCTTGTACTTGAGTAAAAGTAGAAGTACTCAGATCTTGTAATTGAGTAAAAGTAGAAGTACTCAGATCTTGTACTTGAGTAAAAGAAGAAGTACTCAGGTCTTGTACTTGAGTAAAAGTAGAAGTACTCAGATCTTGTAATTGAGTAAAAGTAGAAGTACTCAGATCTTGTACTTGAGTAAAAGTAGAAGTACTCAGACCTTGTACTTGTGTAAAAGTAGAAGTACTCAGGTCTTGTCCTTGAGTAAAAGTAGAAGTACTCAGGTCTTGTACTTGAGTAAACGTAGAAGTACTCAGATCTTGTACTTGAGTAAAAGTAGAAGTACTCAGATCTTGTAATTGAGTAAAAGTAGAAGTACTCAGATCTTGTACTTGAGTAAAAGAAGAAGTACTCAGGTCTTGTACTTGAGTAAAAGTAGAAGTACTCAGATCTTGTACTTGACTAAAAGTAGAAGTACTCAGACCTTGTACTTGTGTAAAAGTAGAAATACTCAGATCTTGTACTTGAGTAAAAGTAGAAGTACTCAGGTCTTGTACTTGAGTAAAAGTAGAAGTACTCAGATCTTGTAATTGAGTAAAAGTAGAAGTACTCAGGTCTTGTACTTGACTAAAAGTAGAAGTACTCAGACCTTGTACTTGTGTAAAAGTAGAAGTACTCAGATCTTGTACTTGAGTAAAAGTAGAAGTCCTACTCAGATCTTGTTCTTGAGTAAAAGTAGAAGTACTCAGGTATTGTACTTGAGTAAAAGTAGAAGTACTCAGATCTTGTACTTGAGTAAAAGTAGAAGTACTCAGATCTTGTAATTGAGTAAAAGTAGAAGTACTCAGATCTTGTACTTGAGTAGAAGTAGAAGTACTCAGATCTTGTACTTGAGTAAAAGTAGAAGTACTCAGGTCTTGTACTTGAGTAAAGTAGAAGTACTCAGATTGTGTACTTGAGTAAAAGTAGAAGTACTCAGATATTGTACTTGAGTAAAAGTAGAAGCACTCAGGTCTTGTACTCGAGTAAAAGTAGAAGTACTCAGATCTTGTACTTGAGTAAAAGTAGAAGTACTCAGATCTGGTACTTGAGTAAAAGTAGAAGTACTCAGATTTTGTTCTTGAGTAAAACTAGAAATACTCATATCTTGTTCTTGACTAAAAGTAGAAGTACTCAGACCTTGTACTTGTGTAAAAGTAGAAGTACTCAGGTCTTGTCCTTGAGTAAAAGTAGAAGTACTCAGGTCTTGTACTTGAGTAAACGTAGAAGTACTCAGATCTTGTACTTGAGTAAAAGTAGAAGTACTCAGATCTTGTAATTGAGTAAAAGTAGAAGTACTCAGATCTTGTACTTGAGTAAAAGAAGAAGTACTCAGGTCTTGTACTTGAGTAAAAGTAGAAGTACTCAGATCTTGTACTTGACTAAAAGTAGAAGTACTCAGACCTTGTACTTGAGTAAAAGTAGAAGTACTCAGGTCTTGTACTTGAGTAAAAGTAGAAGTACTCAGGTCTTGTACTTGAGTAAAAGTAGAAGTACTCAGATCTTGTACTTGAGTAAAAGTAGAAGTACTCAGATCTTGTAATTGAGTAAAAGTAGAAGTACTCAGGTCTTGTACTTGACTAAAAGTAGAAGTACTCAGACCTTGTACTTGTGTAAAAGTAGAAGTACTCAGATCTTGTACTTGAGTAAAAGTAGAAGTCCTACTCAGATCTTGTTCTTGAGTAAAAGTAGAAGTACTCAGGTATTGTACTTGAGTAAAAGTAGAAGTACTCAGATCTTGTACTTGAGTAAAAGTAGAAGTACTCAGATCTTGTAATTGAGTAAAAGTAGAAGTACTCAGGTCTTGTACTTGACTAAAAGTAGAAGTACTCAGACCTTGTACTTGTGTAAAAGTAGAAGTACTCAGATCTTGTACTTGAGTAAAAGTAGAAGTCCTACTCAGATCTTGTTCTTGAGTAAAAGTAGAAGTACTCAGGTATTGTACTTGAGTAAAAGTAGAAGTACTCAGATCTTGTACTTGAATAAAAGTAGAAGTACTCAGATATTGTACTTGTAGTGAAAGTAGAAGTACTCAGGTCTTGTACTTGAGTAAAAGTAGAAGTACTCAGATCTTGTACTTGAGTCAAAGTAGAAGTACCAGAGTGTAGGAATACTCTGTCACAGTGAAAGTCCTGCATTCAAAATGTTCCTCAAGTGAAAGTAGAAAGTATTCTCATCAGAATATAGTGAAAGACAGTGAAAGTAGTCGTTGTGCAGATTGGTCCATTTCAGAATAATATATATATATGTTTTATAATGATTGATCATGAAAGTGTTCTCAAAGCTGGTGAAGGTGCAGCTCGTCTGAAGTACTTTGTAGACTGCAGGGTAGCTGGTGAAGGTGCAGCTATTCTGAAGTACTTTGTAGACTGCAGGGTAGCTGGTGGATTTACTCCAGGTGGAACTAAAGTCTGATTCAACACTTGGTTAGATTTCACTTCATTCATCCACATCTGTGAAGTAACTGAAGGTATTACATACATGTAGTGGAGTAGAAGTACACAGTAGCATAACATGGAAATAACCAAGTAAAGTCCTGTAGTACTTGAGTAAATGTACGTGTTAAAAATAAACGACCTGAATCCAGAGTACTCTTACTTCACGTATGCTATATGTTGTTGGTAACACATAGTTTTAACGTTGGTAGTATTATGTGAAAGTACGTGGAGATGATCTGACTGAACGTGTGAGGATCAGAAATGTTGAGATTATGTTCCGCTATAATCCCAAACCACATGAACCTGCGTTGTTCAAAGGTCGCGACCTCCGTAACGCTCAGACAGCGAGACTCGTGTTGCAATAAGGTGAGCTGTCTAACCTCAGTAACACCTTCAGCCTCAGCATTAGCATTAGCATGACTAATGCTGAGGCTGACTAATGCTGAGGCTGACTAATGCTGAGGCTGACCAATGCTGAGGCTGACCAATGCTGAGGCTGACTAATGCTGAGGCTGACTAATGCTGAGGCTGACCAATGCTGAGGCTGACTAATGCTGAGGCTGACCAATGCTGAGACTGACCAATGCTGAGGCTGACTATGCTGAGGCTGACCAATGCTGAGGCTGACTAATGCTGAGGCTGACTAATGCTGAGGCTGACCAATGCTGAGGCTGACCAATGCTGAGGCTGACTAATGCTGAGGCTGACCAATGCTGAGGCTGACTAATGCTGAGGCTGACCAATACTGAGGCTGACCAATGCTGAGGCTGACCAATGCTGAGGCTGACTAATGCTGAGGCTGACCAATGCTGAGGCTGACCAATGCTGAGGCTGACTAATGCTGAGGCTGACCAATGCTGAGGCTGACCAATGCTGAGGCTGACCAATGCTGAGGCTGACCAATGCTGAGGCTGACCAATGCTGAGGCTGACTAATGCTGAGGCTGACCAATGCTGAGGCCTGACCAATGCTGAGGCTGACTATCTGAGTGACTATGCTGAGGCTGACTAATGCTGAGGCTGACTAATGCTGAGGCTGACTAATGCTGAGGCTGACCAATGCTGAGGCTGACTAATGCTGAGGCTGACCAATGCTGAGGCTGACCAATGCTGAGGCTGACCAATGCTGAGGCTGACTAATGCTGAGGCTGACCAATGCTGAGGCTGACTAATGCTGAGGCTGACCAATGCTGAGGCTGACCATGCTGAGGCTGACTATGCTGAGGCTGACTAATGCTGAGGCTGACTAATGCTGCACTTTCACTTGGAATGGAGTATTTCCACACCAACGTGCAACAACACAGACTGTAACACCCCTTGTTGTGAAATACCAATTATGTGCAATATATATTTCAATCTGGAGAGACTTCGTTTGGTTTAAGGAACATCTAGTATCAACAACTTCCACACGTCATGTGATACACGTGAAGTCTGGCGGTTAGACCCGATCCTGAAATGGCATATCTGAAGGGGAAATGCAGCCGTGAGCATATAGGGACCCCGGGGTCTAGACTCTGGTGATGATGAAGAGGCGGATGGGGGGGAGGTGGAGGGAGAGGAGGTGGATGGAGAGGAGGTGGATGGGGAGGAGGTTGATGGGGAGGAGGTGGATGGGGAGGAGGTGGAGGAGGTGGATGGGGAGGAGGTGGAGGGGGAGGAGGTGGAGGGGGAAGAGGTGGAGGAGGTTGGATGGGGAGGAGGTGGAGGGGGAGGAGGTGGATGGGGAGGAGGTGGAGGGGGAAGAGGTGGAGGAGGTGGAGGTGGATGGGGAGGAGGTGGATGGGGAGGAGGTGGAGGGGGAGGATGTGGTGGAGGTGGATGGGGAGGAGGTGGAGGAGGTGGATGGGGAGGAGGTGGATGGGGAGGAGGTGGAGGGCGAGAGGTGGATGGGAGGTGGTGGAGGTGATGGGGAGGAGGTGGATGGGGAGGAGGTGGAGGTGGATGGGGAGGAGGTGGAGGGGGAGGAGGTGGATGGGAGGAGGGGGAAGAGGGGTGGAGGAGGTGGAGGTGGAGGAGGTGGAGGAGGTGGATGGGGGAGGAGGTGGATGGGGAGGAGGTGGAGGGGGAAGAGGTGGATGGGGAGGAGGTGGAGGAGGTGGAGGTGGATGGGGAGGAGGGTGGAGGGGGAAGAGGTGGATGGGGAGGAGGTGGAGGAGGTGGAGGTGGATGGGGAGGAGGTGGAGGGGGAGGAGGGTGGATGGGGAGGAGGGGGAGGATGTGGAGGAGGTGGATGTGGATGGGGAGGAGGTGGAGGAGGTGGATGGGGAGGAGGTGGATGGGGAGGAGGTGGTGGAGGTGGATGGGGAGGAGGTGGATGGGGAGGAGGTGGAGGGGAAGAGGTGGATGGGGAGGAGGTGGAGGAGGTGGATGGGAGGAGGTGGATGGGGAGGAGGTGGTGAGGTGGATGGGGAGGAGGTGGATGGGGAGGAGGTGGAGGAGGTGGAGGTGAGGAGGTGGATGGGAGGATGGAGAGGTGGATGGGAGGAGGTGGAGGGGAAGAGGTGGATGGGGAGGAGGGGGAAGAGGTGGAGGAGGTGGAGGTGGAGGAGGTGGATGGGGATGGGGAGGAGGTGGATGGGGAGGAGGTGGAGGGGGAAGAGGTGGATGGGGAGGAGGTGGAGGAGGTGGATGGGGAGGAGGTGGATGGCGAGGAGGTGGATGGGGAGGAGGTGGAGGAGACGGATGGGAAGGAGGTGGAGGGGGGAAGAGGTGGATGGGGAGGAGGTGGAGGAGGTGGAGGTGGATGGGGAGGAGGTGGATGGCGAGGAGGTGGATGGGGAGGAGGTGGAGGAGGCGGATGGGGAGGAGGCGGATGGGGAGGAGGTGGAGGAGACGGATGGGAAGGAGGTGGAGGGGGAGGAGGCGGATGGGAGGAGGTGGAGGGGGAGGAGGCGGATGGGGAGGAGGTGGAGGTGGAGGAGGTGGAGGTGGATGGGAGGAGGCGGATGGGGAGGAGGTGGAGGAGGCGGAGGTGGAGGAGGTGGATGGGAGGAGGTGGAGGGGGAGGAGGTGGAGGGGAGGAGGCGGATGGGGAGGAGGTGGAGGTGGATGGGGAGGAGGCGGATGGGGAGGAGGTGGAGGGGGAGGAGGTGGAGGGGGAGGAGGCGGATGGGGAGGAGGTGGAGGTGGATGGGGAGGAGGCGGATGGGGAGGAGGTGGATGGGGAGGAGGTGGAGGAGGCGGAGGTGGAGGAGGTGGATGGGGAGGAGGTGGATGGGGAGGAGGTGGAGGAGGCGGAGGTGGAGGAGGTGGATGGGGAGGAGGTGGAGGGGGAGGAGGTGGGCCGCAGCATGAACACCTGGAATCACAGCTGACTGCAGGGGGAGAGGAGAACCATTTTAAGTGAGGCTGCAGCTCGCTGATTGGCTGCTGGAGAAGGAGGTGGATGTGATTGGTAACAGAAAGCCGTGATGAGCTGATCATAAGCGGCTGCAGAGTGAATGTATGTGTTCACAGTCTTCCTGAAAGAACTTGCGCTGAGCTTCATAAGCCGTTAAGAACTGTGCAATACACACCTGGCGCTGCTTCTTCAGAACTGTTGTGTGTTTTGTAAATTGTGTCATTTTGTAAATAGTTGTGTCTTTCATTTCTTTTTGTTATGCTTCTTACAGTAAAGTGTCGCTGTCTCTCCTTCTGCAGCGATGTGGATGTCCCCTCTGTGCGACGACACAGTGATTCTGATTCTGATGATGTGACTTATTCTGTTACCAATGACAGCACTGCTCTCTAGTGGTGCATGCTGGTAGTTGTAGTATTCAGTGGATTGTGCAGCGTTAGCGTTCGAGAAGTTTATCTGAATAATGCAGATCTGTGGAATTGTCATTTTTTATTAGGAACAATGAAACTGCTTCCATTGCTGTTGTTTTTTTATAACTTAAATAAATTGTAGTTCTTATTTTTTTTTTTAAATAACTTGTAACATTGTGGTATCTCTGTCTTTGTTCAGTCATGTTGCTGCAGGCACACACACACACACACACACACACACACACACACACACACACACACACACACACACACACACACACACACACACACACACACACACACACACACACACACACACACACACACACACACACACTTCTTGTGAATCACAAAGATCACATTTAAAAAAAAAAAAGTTTTAAAAAAAAGTATGTATTAAACTTGAATCCAGTCTCTCTCTGCATGAGTTCAGACTTCTGTTAGTTATTATTTAGCAGAACCAAAACAAAACAGTAGAAGTGACTTTAGCTCAAAGTGAAATAATATAAAAATAATGGATATTTAATTTATTATAATTGAATTTGTTATAAAAAATATCCATCCATCTTCTCCCGCTTATCCGTGGTCGGGTCTCGGGGTATCAGTTCCAGCAGAGAGCCCCAAACTTTCTTTTCCCTGGCGACATCAACCAGCTCTGACTGGGGGGTCCCAAGGCGCTCCCAGGCCAGCGAAGAGATATAATCCCTCCACCTGGTCCTAGGTCTACCCCTTGGTCTCTTCCCAGCTGGACGTGCCTGGAACACCTCCCTAGGGAGGCGCCCAGGTGGCATCCTAACTAGGTGCCCGAACCACCTCAACTGGCTCCTTTCGACGCGAAGGAGGAGCGGCTCAACTCCGAGTCCCTCCCTGATGACCGAACTTCTCACCTTATCCCTGAGGGAGACACCAGCCACCCGGCGGAGGAAACCCATCTCGGCCGCTTGTATCCGCGATCTGGTTCTTTCGGTCATGACCCATCCTTCATGACCATAGGTGAGGGGAGGAACGAACATGGCCCGGTAGACAGAGAGCTTTGCCTTCTGGCTCAGCTCCCTTCTCGTCACACGGTGCGGTAAAGCGACTGCAGTACCGCTCCCGCTGCTCCGATTCTCCGGCCCATCTCACGCTCCATTGTTCCCTCACTCGAGAACAAGACCCCGAGATACTTGAACTCTACACTTGGGGTAAGGACTCATATATTATATCATATATTATTCTGAAATGGACCAATCTGCACAATGACTACTTGTCGCAACTTTCACTATATTTTGTTTGTTTATTTAAATTGATCAACATTGCTGTAAACGTGCCAGCGCCAGCCAGCAGGCTTATTTAGCTGACATTCCCACGATCTGTTCTTCGACGCATGAAATTCTTTATTATTTTTATTCCACCGGGTTATTTTGCCGCGCTTCTCCTCCCGCATTGAACATCGCAGAAACTCCGTTCAAACATCAAAACGTTCAGCTCGGTCGGGAATCGATGGCTATTCCTTTTCTCATTCATGACTTTCATAATTCCAGAGATACATCCCATAATACATCACATTTTTAACCATTGAAGTCAATGGAGAAACTCTTCAGACTTGAACAATCTTCATGCAACTTCAACTGCTAACTGTTCATTCATCAACTGCTAACTGTTCCTTCATACTTTCACTCAGAAACCTCATTCCAACTTTAAAATGTTACACATCTTTCTAACATTATTCGTGTGACACAACTTTTAAATCTGATTCTTACTTCTAGAGATATTAGACATTGTTCAGACCGTGGTACAGAGGCCTTCTTCAGTTTTAAAGTGCGTGATGTCACAGCTAGAGTGGAGGACAGATTTAATTTTGCCTTCATATTTTCTTTTAAACTGCCATAATTCCCAAACCCTACATTCCTGAGACACATTTTTCATGACAACCGTAGGAAAACATCTCGTAGCTTGAAAAAAAAAAAAGATTAAGCAAACAAAATTCAACAAAATGCCTCTTGAGGGCATGAAGTGACAACAACGTTCAACATGTCTCCATTAAACCCCATTGTAAAATCAGCCTCATCTTTCCCCACCACAGCAGCCGCACACCTTTCGTTAATCTGCCAAAAAGGCCACATTATTAACCCGAAAGTGCACAAAAAATACACTTCAGATGCTCAAGTTCCTTGACATGCTTCACGTTTTGAAATGTCACCGATATCTGTTACGGTTCTTCCACAAAACGTTCACATGTAAGAGTGTAGGAGCCAAAACGTTGATTTATTATTTGGATTATTTAATCATTTAATGAATGTAATGGAGTATAACTGATTGGTGTCATCTGATCGGGATCCGCAGCCACGGCTTCTATTTTGGTTGAAGCCACACGGTTTTTTGACCGCTGCACTGCCGAGAAGTTACGATTTGTTTATTTAAACTGTTAAACTCAACATCGTCTGGTTAGATACCTTCATTTGTGTTTAAAGAAGAGAATGAACAGTGAATACATGGAAACGATAACATGGAAATAAATGTACCGAAAAACAAACAATATATCTCTGATTGATGTGTGAGTGCGTCGGCCAGGCGCTAAAACCAAAGAACAGAAAAGAGCTTAAGAAAGTGGGAAAGAATTGCTCTTTTAAAGAGGTTCATCTCTCATTCAGAGCAATGGAAACCTCTGATCTCTGCACACCTCGTTAGCTCCAATAGAAACACCTGTGTAATGGAACACGATGATGTCATCGCTCCACCTGACACGCTCAGAGCCGCAGACTTCAGATAGAGGTTAATGGTCGTGCCCTCAACAGCTCTACGTCAATTATGGGGTGTCATCATATGCCGTTTCCATGGAAACACATCCCTCGTGTTGACAGCTTCATAGTATGTTGAATACTTAAAACGAAAGTTAGTTATAATTAAATATAATCAATTATATTCTTGTATAACGCACAATGAAAATGCTTCATATTTAGGTTTTTCTATATTTACAGCATAAACAAAACAAAGTGGTTTGTTAAGTTGAGTGTAAGGCCTATGATTTATGCCCTGCTCTCTGATAAGAGAGGAGGCAGGTTCTTTCCTCTCCTCTCACAGCAGGGGGGGGGGGGCTCCGGACTTAAGCAGAAACACATTTGAGGCCTCAAAAGGTGGTTATGTCATAGTCATAGAATATGTCTAGTCATGTTTTGTTTTACACAAACTTGGGAAGGTGTGTCTTATGCCAGAGCCAATAGAATATGTTGGTTGGGTATAGAGGAGGTGTTTGTGGGTTTTCTATCCGGTTTTTTGAGCATAAAAAGACTGGCTTTTTTGGTTTTCGTCGGGGAGAGGGGGGGAAACCCCTGGTATACTCTCTCCTGGTAAGCTCTGGCCCTCAGAGCTGGGTTAATAGCTCTCGGTAAGGTTCTCTCAAACTTGGTAAATATCTCTTGATTTTCTTCATTGAAAGCTGAGTGAATGTCTTGGTTGAAATGCTGAGTGAATTTATTGAATGAATATGAATTAAGGTTTTAGATAAAAAATATATAACCCCATTTTGATATGTTTTGTATGATTATAATGTGTTAAAAGGTAAAGACTCTGTATTAGTTTGGACCTATTTTTCTTCAAATAAACTGATCCCACCTTTTGGACTGGGACAACTTAAAGGACACCTGTGCTCTCCTCTCCTGCTTCAAAGGTAAGACTGCACCCTGCCACACACACATGTTTAGGTAGGAACACACCCCATTTACTGATACCAAAATCCTTCGGGATCGCTTAAACAGATTAAAAAGAGTTGTCTGAATTGAAACAGCAGTTAATTGAACCTGGTTCTTCGGGGAGTTAATAGAGGTGAGATCTTGCTGACGTTTGGTGGATCTGAGCCAAGCAGTAAACTTACATAGACTCAGTAACTTCGGTCGGGTCAATTAGTTAGGTCAGAGTAATTTACCGGAATAAATTAATCGGGGCCTCACCTAGAACTCTAAACATGGCGCCCAACGTGGGGCTCTGTGAAAAGTAATATTTTTACAGAGTCAAAATACAAGAACCAAAACGACCTAGTGAAAAAGGTCGATGAGTACAAATCAGCGAAATACAGGCTGAGAATCTTGTTAAAATACCTACCCGAATCCTAGAATATATATTTTAACTTAAAGTATAGTAATTTAAGTGATACTATTGCACCGGACTGAGGGTTATATTATGTCGGATATTGCTGTCTGTTAAAGAAACTAAAGTAGGTTCTTATTCCCCTAGCCAAATTGGGAAGCCCCTGTGGTCCCTTTAATCACAGGTTTGGTGGCTAGTGAAGTCAGCCGTAGGAGCACTGCTCAGTATCTGTCCAATTACTTTGAAACTTATAGGTAGGACTTGTCAAAGAGCTGCGGTTTGAACTTTTGCGTTAAAACATAACGTGGGGAAGAGTTAATGGGAGATTTAATAAAGATAAACATAGGTCTAAAAAGGTACCTATGCTGTTGAAACAGCTCGAAGCTCGATACATAACACTCGTTAACTGAGGTGTCCGCATGCACTAGCTGAATCCAGAAGAGAACCTAGAACCAAGTGACGGTATAGTCGGACTGTACATCCGGTGTGAGTAAAAGCCTAGAAACTTGCATGTGTATGAAAGAGTGAACGAAAACCCTTGAATAAAATAAAAAATAAAATAAAAAGAATGGCTGATGAGGTTAAAACGCAATTTAATGACTCAGAGCCAACCACACAGGGAGGGATACACAGAAGCAACATCCGGAGCTTCTGCTCGCCCTGGTCGGCTTGGCCCAGACCCACGGGCGTACCGCGACCTAAAATACTTTCCTGTCAGACTACCGTTTGGACAGAGAGCCACAAGCAGGTGGTATAATGTCTGAGACCCTACCTCCAGCCTACAGGGATAAAAGCTAGAAAATGTCATTTATGAGTATCTACTAATCCTAGAAGAAAACACATTGTTAGACATGATATTCAGGGAAAAGAAATGTTGGAAATAATAAATGTCAATTATTGAAAATCTTAAACTAGTCAACAAACCATGTTAGTGAACCCTGCCAATAGGAAGCTAAAACATGCAGGAGGAATAGCAGCAGCTCTGGCAAAGAGAATAGGTCCTAGCACAGAGTGATAATATGATAAGGACTATTAAACTGTCAGAAGGCAAGGTGGTGATCAGATGACCCACAAATACTGGTTGGTTTGCATGTACTTTGAAGAGAAAACCTAAGTGGGAACTATCAGCAGATATCAAACCCCAACAATATCTTCAAAACTAATATGAGGAAGTTTTTTTTGCGAAGCTAAAGCTCAAATACTTTACCAAAATCAACTAAACTATTTTGCTCATGAAGGAGCTTGCACTTTTGGAAAAAAGAATCTCCCCCTTTCTCTGCTCCCGAGGTGCTGCAGAAAAACCCAACACACAGGGTCAGAGACAGGGTCAGAAAATCTGAGCAGACCACGGAGCGACCCATTAAAAGTGTTATGGCCTCAGCACAGAGAGGAAGATGGAGATAAGAAACTCTCCCAAAAGCACACCCCCACCCCCACCCAGCACAAGGGGAATAGTGTTCCTCTCACCAAAGAACAAATCACCTCTTAACCAAGTCAGATCTAAAATAGACATAGCTCCAGTTGTTAAGAAAAGAGGGAGATTCAAAAAATTATCTTAACACCAGAACAAAAATATCAATATCAAAAAACTGAGAGAATAAGAATGGGAAATGGCAGAGGATGATGTCAGATCCAGATGTGGAGTTTAGGACCACAGGTAGTAAGCCACACAGGGAAACATTGAAACCCTTACAGAAAACCGCTGCTCCAAAGGTAACACTGTTTACAGAGGGGAGTTTGCGAAAAGGTGACCAAGCAGCCACTTGGGCCTTTATAATGAAAACTAATTCAGGTGAAGTACTTTGCAAGCAAAAGGGTGCAATACCAGGTACAGCACAAACTGCTGAGGCAAAGGCCATTTGTTGAGGGACTTCTTTTTGCTAAACAACGTAAAATAACACACATCCGTATTGTTACTGATTATTGTTACAAAGCGGGTAAAGAAGAGCTTAATAACTGGGAACAAAGGCAGTTGACCAATGTGAAAGGTGAAGCACTTACACATGCCCTTCAAGGGAGGGTCTTATTGCAGAGTTAAAGGCAGGCATGTACCTGGAGTGGAATCATGTCCGAAGTCATACAGATAAGATCAAATTAGACTATCAGGGAAATAGAGAAGTTTTACCTTGCTTAAAGCAGGGGAAGAGTTAACCACCTGACTTCCATATTCCCTAGAATATGGAAAAAGGGTAGAAGCATTCACGTACCCCCTGAAGAAGCTCCTCAGGTTGTGCGTGAACTACACAGCAGTTTAGGCCATGTGGGGCCTATTTCGGATGAGAAAATATTGTCTCCCTTGCAGGATAAAGGGATTCACACCTATCTGGTCGTTACCATATAAGTATCAGGCGTTAGAGCAGCCACAGAGTGGAGTATAACAACTGTAAAACAAATTGGGACATTCCAATCAATTTGACAAGGCTGAATATATTCCTATATGTATGGTAAAGCAAAGGTCAGGTCATATCTAACTATCACACCTTTTCCGTTTAAGTTCAGAAATCGTGTATGGGTGACCAGAAAGGGGCGAAGTCCAGAGACGGGTTAGCTTAAAACTAAATCAGAAGGTTTGGATACAGTGAAGTCAGTCTCTGGGAACGTAGTTTCACTCCAGAAGAGAGGACTCACCCGAGCCAACTGAGTTTAGAATCCAGATAGGAATATGACTGCGGCCTAAACCCAATCCACTGTTGATGCTATCAGTCTCACATCACATGACATGTTTTGCACACACCCGTGGCAGTTAATGTGCTTTCTTCCACAGGAGAGGATGGCTTTTTGTGGGATCTTCCCGCAATAATCTAGAATTTGTCTTGGTAAATTCGGTGCCAAGGGATATTTTATAGAGCAAAAGAGGGAATTTAAGTCTGAGTAACAAGTAATAGCTCAAATGCAAAGGATTTAACAGTAGAACTGTTAGAATCTTTAGTGAATTATGCAAAGAAAGATGGCAAGACGAAACTCTGTCTATTAGCATATGGATCATTGGAGCTTGAATGGAGAATACCTCAGTATCAAAGAGGAAATGGGAAATAACCTTTGTATTATTTTTCTCATTGTTTTTTAATTTTACACTATTAGTTTTCTTTTCAGTTATTTTAATTGTTATATGCCTACACCCTACAAGTACAACAGTATTCATTTAAATTAGATTTTTTTTGAGCACATCTTCTTCCTTCTTTTTTGCTGGTTTTCACACAGCATGGAGGTGCAGGGCTGTCAGGTCGTTAAACTGATAAGAGTAAGTTATGGCCCAGTGCTTGAGAAAACCCTTGGGGAAGTTTTTAAACTGAAAACAACTTTTTATGAATCAGAGAAATGATTTAAACTTGATCTTAGCTATATTGTTGAGATTAATACCTCAGCAATCTACCAAGAGGATTTGAACCTCCCTAGCGGGACAACTTCAGTCACAGTGCCTCAAGTGAAGCCAAGTCCTGGACCCAGGAAACCTGTGCAGCATGAAGCCAGCAGCTGAGTCACCTGTACACCTGCCAGTGGAGGATGATGTTTCTTCCAGCTCTGAGGGACAGGCTGCATCTCTACCCGCTGAGCCACTCCGATCGCAGTGGATTTCCCAAAAAGGGACGACTACCTGATAACTGCATGGTCAGACATCAGACGCCAGGTAGCAGCAGCCCTACCTACCCCTGACACTGGTCCATTTCACTACGTGGGTCCACGTCAGCCACTGCAAGGTCGTAGTCACAGGCCAGGAGAGACGGTAGAAACAGACGACAACAAGTGACGTGCCAAGTCACCACCAGCACCACACTCACACTGCACACACAGGATGCCATGAGCGAGGGCCAGCTAAGCTGTTTCATATGCTTCTGGTTCCTCGTTTGTGCTATCATTGTGTGGGGCCTCATTGACCTTGTCACAAAGTCATGAGCGATTATTGACGAGGTCTAAAAAATCCATAACAACTGTCGGCCGAGTTATCTGGCTTTCGTTTGGAGGTGTCATCCAGGGAGGAACCTCAACCCCTCCATGGTCAGGGTCAAGGATTTACATCAGATAACAACAGATACTGTAGGCCCCCCGCTCCTGCAAGTGTCAGGCCGAGTGGGGGTGCGTACAAATCTATGATCATCATGACTCTTTTTACTCGGGTGCCTGACCTGTGATGACGAGAACATTCCAGTGAGGTACTATGTTTTCGGCGTTCTTCACACCAGGTTCATCAAAAGGTCGTCCTGATTACACATACTGAAGAACTTTTCATGATATTGATGCATGAAGTTTTACGGATGTAATATGTATGTGTTTTTACGATTTTATCTGTTGCTGTTTGATAACTTTGCGTTTTAAAAAGAGGGTGTTGAGAACTTCATAGTATGAAGTAAATACTTAAAACGACAGTTAATTATAAATCATATATGATCAATCATATTCTTGTATGAACCCATAATGAGAATGCTTCTTGATGGTTTTTGAATATGTATGTATGCTTACAATTTTAGTTGGTGCTGTTTGATAACTTTGCGTTTTAAAAACAGGGTGTTGACAGCTTCATAGTATGTTGAATACTTAAAACGAAAGTTAGTTATAATTAAATATAATCAATTATATTCTTGTATAATCCACGATGAAAATGCTTCATATTATATGCTTTTCTATATTTACAGTATAAACCAAGTGGTTTGTTAAATTGAGTGTAAGACTTATAATGATTTATGGGTGTCACTGATAAGAGAGTAGGCAGTTTCTTCCCTCTCCTCTCACAGCAGGGAGGGGGGCTCCGGACTTAAGGAGAAACAGATTGAGGCCTCAAAAAGGTGGTTATGTCATAGTCATAGAATATGTCTAGTCATGTTTTGTTTTACACAAACTTGGGAAGGTGTGTCTTATGCCAGAGCCAATAGAATATGTTGGTTGGGTATAGAGGAGGTGTTTGTGGGTTTTCTATCCGGTTTTTTGAGCATAAAAAGACTGGCTTTTTTGGATTTCGTGGGGGAGAGGGGGGAAACCCCTGGTATACTCTCTCCCGGTAAGCTCTGTCCTTCGGAGCTGGGTTAATAGCTCTCGGTAAGGTTCTCTCAAACTGGGTAAATATCTCTTGATTTTCTTCATTGAAAGCTGAGTGAATGTCTTGGTTGAAATGCTGAGTGAATTTATTGAATGAATATGAATTAAGGTTTTAGATAAAAAATATATAACCCCATTTTGATATGTTTTGTATGATTATAATGTGTTAAAAGGTAAAGACCCTGTATTAGTTTGGACCTATTTTTCTTCAAATAAACTGATCCCACCTTTTGGACTGGGACAACTTAAAGGACATCTGTGCTCTCCTCTCCTGCTTCAAAGGTAAGATTGCACCCTGCCACACACACATGTTTAGGTAGGAACACACCCCATTTACTGATACCAAAATCCTTCGGGATCGCTTAAACAGATTAAAAAGAGTTGTCTGAATTGAAACAGCAGTTAATTGAACCTGGTTCTTCGGGGAGTTAATAGAGGTGAGATCTTGCTGACGTTTGGTGGATCTGAGCCAAGTAGTAAACTTACATAGACTCAGTAACTTCGGTCGGGTCAATTAGTGAGGTCAGAGTAATTTACCGGAATAAATTAATCGGGGCCTCACCTAGAACTCTAAACAGTATAGGCGAACAGACTGAAAAATAGAAAAAAAACTATTTGTTGCTGTGTTCATACGTTTTTGTTCTTTGCAGTTCCACAAAATACCTTTCAGGTTCCAAATAGAACCTTTTATGGTTATACAAATAACCTAACATCTGATATCCCTAAATTAACACAATTACATCAAACCAAACAATATAATCTAAAATCACATCACAACACATTACATCAGAAGGAAACCCAACTTATGCTGGAGCATTGGCAGAACACAGGGAATCACACAAGTAAAAAATAAAACCAGACATCAGGAACCAGAGGGGTTCATAGACGACGTATCGAAAGCGAACAAAAGGGAAGACATATATCAGACAAACAGGCGAGAAAACACAAAGACAGGAAGTAAAAACAGACATCACACACAGAGGTAAATGGTCTGTACTTATATATCTCTTTTTCAGGTCTTCTGGACCCCTCAAAGCTCTTGACACACTGCGAGTCCTTCACCCATTCACACCCAATTCATGCAGAGCCACTTGCTCTAGGGAAGCACACACACACACACACACACACACACACACACACACACACACACACACACACACACACACACACACACACACACACACCACACACACACACACACCACACACACACACACACACACACACACACACACACACACACACACACACACACACACACACCGTTGGCAATGAGGAGCAACTCAGGGTTCAGTATCTTACCCGAAGAATCGTCGACATGTCGACTGCATGGTCTGGGCTCGAACCAACAACCTCCTGGTTGAAAAACGACCGCACTCCCAGGAAGCCAAAGTCGCAGGAAGACTTTAAAAAAAAAACAAGACACGTGAAACACAAAAAACATGATGGTCCTGGTAGTTCATCTGGAAACACGGTCGGATTCCAGATGTCCCTGATAATGCAGTCAAAATAATGCAGCTAGGAAGGATTCAGCGGAGGAATGGCCATGAAATATAGGAGAGTAGCTGTAAAGGGGCATAGGAACTCGGCAGACAGCCTTCGATTGAAACCGTTTTGGAGCAAATGCCGTAAAAAGAGGACGGCAGGTATATATACACAAAAAGCAAGTTTTTATTTAAGAACATCTGATATCCAATACAGTTGGCAGAGGCAGGGGGAGGGGTGAAGAGGAATCCTCAGTATTTTTTTTGTTCAAAGCCCTCGCTGACACTTGCATTTTGATAAGAATAACTTCAGATTACAGATGTAGCGCTTCCTTTCAGACGCCTACCCGTGTGGGGCCGTGATCTGCACGGGGTGGGCCCCTGCTGAAAAGGAAAACCCCCCGCAGGACTTGATATGCCCCCTTGATAAATACATGTAATTATAATTAAACCAGCTGCAATGGATCATGGATCCACCAGGGGAGCCGTGATTAAAAAGATGCCACACTGGAACTCATGTGAAATAAACAGCTGATCTACAGGTATCTGATATAGCGGATATTTGTTAAGATCCATTTGTCACGGATAGGATCATATTCTGTGCTAAATAAGAGACATGTAATCATTTACTAAACATCACCATGTTTTTATTTAACAAAATAATGTTGTTTAATTCACGTTGGCGTAAATACAAAATCATCGCTATGTTTTTTCATCAGGAAATGCAGCCCGACTCAAACAAACGATTTTCAATCATCATCCTTGTTAGAGAATATTTTAATGATATCTGTGCATGGGAGAATGTTAGTGTTTTCCTTATGTGTCCTGTTTGTAATTTACACAGGGCAAAAGGCCAAAAGGCTCTGCTTCCCTGTGGGGGAAGTGTGACCACTTGCGCAGATGGTTTTAATAGACCAGTCCTTTGTCCCTGAAACGTGTGTTATCGATTAGGATAGAAAGAGCGCGAATATAGGCCCCTTCTAGATTCTCTGTGTAGAATTGCGCTGTGTTTTCTGTGTAGTCCTCCGTGTTGATTCAGGATTCTCATGATGCAAGTTGTGTTAATGCCTTGTGAACACTCACGGCCGTGACTCTCAAATAAACTCAGGTGTTTGATATAAAGCGGGTTCCAGCTTCCATTTCTTCCATCAACATTGCTGAGCAGAAGTTTCTCTCACAGATTGGCGTCACGGAACAGGATACCAAAAGATCTTCAGAGGCTGGTAAGTACATTTCTATTTTGAGATTGGCTTACCAGCGTTTGGGATTGACGGTATCATACATTTACCTGAAAGAACTGAGCTGCTGCAATTTTTTTGGGTTTCTCTACTCATTTACATTCGGAGGCCTAATCATAACCTCGGGAATCGGTGTCAAGGGGGACGTTGTCCTGGCCGATTTCCCCGTGATTGTTGCTGGGGCAGGTGCCTACGAGCAAGCACGGCCCATGTGAAAACTATGAGAATATTTGGGGCTAATAAATAACCTCGGAATATCGAATTTCATCGATTTCCTCTGTGTGTGATTCTCGGAATTAAATCACCGGACAATTACACACAGCAAATATTCGGAGAAACTTTGAAAAGGAGCATCAGTAAGGTGGATTTTCTGAATTAGAAGCAATGTCGTAGATTTGTATTGCAACGAATCGCCGATTTTGGAGATTTCAGAGGATAAATTGCCTAAATCAACAGCATTTCTGCTGAGGTGCCGATTATCCGCCCCCTGTGGAGAGCAGCATGCAGAGAGAGGAAAAGTTACATAGGCATTAATTCCGCGACTATTACCATTTTTGAACTAAAGAAAGTGGTTAATGCGTGGTATGAGAATGTTATATGAATTGCTGAATTTAGCTGTTGTGTTTTTGGGAAGAAACGGTGAGAGAAAATTAAAGTCTATGCTTTTGGACGAAAAAAAAAACAAAGCACCACTAAAATAAGCATAGTGGTTGTTGATTTGAGAATCAGTACTAAATAGTCATTATTTCCGCGATTATTACCATTTTTGAACCAAAGAAAGTGGTTAATATATGGTGTGGTGGAATGGTGTATATGGATTGCTGAACACAACATTATGAGTAAGAAGGCTCTCATAATTAAACAAGATATTTCTTTAACCCCTTCTGAAAGTCTCCCTAATTCGGATTAAAACTAGGCTGGAAGAGTTTTTGTCACGCTGAGTTGTTGAGAGTTTTATGTTTGTTTGTCTAATTGCAGTGTTTGTTTTATTGTACTAACCGTTAAACATGGGTAATACTGTCTCCACAAACGAGTCTGTTGATAAGAGGAATAACGATTCACGCACCAAGACACTTACAAAAATTCCTATTACAGACAGCCATTACACGCACATGTTTTCTCCTAATATGCCGTCAGGAATTGTCGGAAGAAGCTTGGATTGGACTAAAGTTATGCCGTTCACATCGTTACTTTGTGAGCACTCACAACAGAATAGTCAGAAAGGACAGATTCTGTTTGATTGGCCGTTAACGGGCACTTTTGACATGGCCGTGTTGTGGCAGGCATTCAAATTAATTGAACATGAGGCGAATTGCTCCTGGGATGTAACGTACATGAAGGACTGCGTTAAAGCTTGGATGACTATTGTCGAAAAAAGAGGTTATGGTGAGCGAAAAAATGAAAAGTCAGTTGGCACCGAGCGAGGCTCCATTGAGCTCAAAGCTCTGATTGATAGAGTTTCTAAATGCGCAGCTAGTTGTCATTTGCTTAGCCTAGAGGCTGCTTTTGATGTTAAATCAGAGAACATGTCCAGAATTAAAGAAAGACACGGAAAGGACGTCGCAGCCATTGCGAAATCAGTTATGTACGATTGGCTGAAAAGACAAGGCAAATCTCCCAGCACAGCTCAGCTAATTTCCATTTTAACAGACGCTGGGCTGCTGGAGGAAAAGCAGGCTGTAGCTCTCTGCGCACAAATAATTCCCGCGATAGGACTCTCAAATTCCGGGGCAAGAAACTCCGATGATGATTTATTAATGTCGGCTGCAGCTATCATGAATAAAAATAGGTTGACATATCAGGCAGGACAGTATAGACAACGAGAAAGTGACCAGCAGGAACAAAGTGCAGCGGACAGTGGAGACGAAATGCCAGATAGCAGCTCATTACACACCCCGACCTCTGGCTCCGCAACGAAAATGTTACACAATCCAAACACGCCGTACCGCACCAGTTTTAAGGACTATGTCCCTCATAGAATTATCACAAGACTGCGAACATCTCAGGATAATAATTCTGCTGAAACTGTGACAGCACCGAAAATACTGATAGGAGAGATTCCAGTTTACAAGCCTTGGACACCCGCTGAAGTTATAGATGTCACTAATCACGCTCCAAGTCCCACTAAAAGCCCAGATGAGTATCTGTCGTGGTTGACTAATGTCTGCTCAGTTTATAACTGTCTAGTTCATGATGTTAAACAGCTGTTAATCCTAACATACAAGGCAGATTGGCCCACGTGTAGGGAGGAATTCAAATTCCCTGCCTGTACGCCTGCAGGTGACTGGCCTGCGACACAGATGCGTGATACGTGGATCCAGACTGTAGCTGCTGTTGCAATCAAAGCATGCGCCAAAACTCACACAGATTTTTCGCTGGTGACGGCTTGCGTACAGAACCCAACAGAAACTGTCCCAGAATTTCTCCAGCGTTTCATGACAGTGTGGGATAATAATGCGGGCATTAAAAGAGAGGGCAATGATTTGTTCGCCATACAGACTTTGTTACATAATTTAATCCCTGAAACAGCTCAGGCGTATATGATGGCTACCCCAGATTGGCAAATTAAAACATGGAAATTAACACTAGCAACAATACGCGCGTTACACAGAAATCAGATATTTCTGACCCCCAGAATTGCCCAGCTGATGCAAAAGTTGCCTCAAAATACACAGGCTTATCAGAGTGCGGATAACTCCCAGCAGTTTCAGGGACAGTTATCAAGACAAGGGCAGACAGCGGCAGAATACAAATTCCAGAAAGTTGACGCCGTGTCACGTCTGTGGCGCAACGAATCACTGGGCGGGACAGTGCGAGCGGTGCTGGGGAGCACAGCAGGATGCACAACCCTTGCCTGCTCTTCCCCAGCCCCCCCGCCAACACCCGGCATTACTGCCTCCCCCTCCCCTTAACAGTCAATACGACAGGCAGGGGCAAAACGGTCAGCAAAGTCAATTTAACAGACGATAGAGGGGCCATGAAGAAATAGGGTCAAAATCACAGCATTTCCCCATTCAAGCAGCAACAATTCGCCTTTCCAATAACCCGCGTGAAGTTCCGATTATGCCCGTTGATTTCAGTGATAAGGCGGTAGACATTTTGATTGACAGCGGAGCAACATTATCAGCAGTGCGCACGAATGAAAAAGTGTGTGAAGCAACCAATAATTTTGTTACAACAATGGGAGTTCCTGGCATTCCTATGTCAGAGCCCGTTTCAGAGAAAACTAATATTTCAATTGAAGGATCACATGTCCAACACTCTTTCATTATTTCAGATGGAAGTCCTATTAATCTAATGGGCAGAGATTTGCTTTGTAAATTACAAGCAACAATACATTGCACTCCAGACGGACTCACACAATATGGACCCCATTCAGATTTTTCTGAGGTTCCGGCCACATTATGGGCTAAACACAAGAATCATGTGGGGTTTGTTTGCTCAGCCCCTCCACACAGAGTCACACTTAAAGCCAATGCCAGATTTCCAGCTATCAGACAGTACAATTTACCCCATAGAGCCATTTTGGGAATTGAAGGAGTCATCCAATCTCTGCTCGATCAGGGCGTGTTAAGATACACAAGTAGTCCATGTAACACGCCCATCCTGCCCATACCTAAACACAATCACCCTGATGAGTGGCGTTTTGTCCAAGATTTGCAAGCTATTAACGCTATTGTCATTCCGACAGCTCCTATAGTGCCTGACACTAATTCAATTATTGCATCATTACCGCCAGATTCGAAATGTTACACAGTAATCGATTTGTGTTCAGCATTTTTCTCTGTTCCTCTGCATCCAGACAGCCAGTATCTGTTTGCATTTACTTTTAAAGGTAAACAAATCACATACACGCGCCTCCCACAGGGGTATGTAGAGTCGCCTACTGTGTACGCTGCAGCTGTTAAGAGAGATCTGGACACTTTGGTCCTTACAGGAGGTAGCACCTTGCTTCAGTACGCAGATTACCTGTTGTTAGCTTCTCCCAACATGGACGCATGTCGCATCGACTCCATTCTGCTCATGAAAATACTTTCTGAATGCGGACACAGAGCATCCCTGGCTAAGTTGCAGTACTGCCAGACTGAGGTCACATACTTGGGTCACATTCTGAGGGATGGACACCGACTCCTCTCCTCTCGCCAGCAAGGATTTGCCTTTTGAACAAAGTGGCACCACCCCGCACAAAGAAGGACATGCTGTCTTTTTTGGGCATGGCTAACTATTGCAGGCTATGGACTCTGTCCTGCGTGCTGCCACTCTGCAGGCTGCCCCTAACATTGTTCAATGGTCTGAGGACATGCACACAGCCTTTCAGGACTTAAAGCGAGCCCTGACATCAGCTCCTGCCCTGGGGCTCCCTGATTACCATCAGCCGTTTCACCTGCACGTCCATGAGGAGGGGGGCTTTGCAGCGGGCATCTTGGTACAGAAGCATGGCTCTAATTTCCGGCCTGTTGCATACTACTCATCTCGACTCTCCCCTGTGGTACTTGGTATGCCTTCATGCCTGTGGGCAGTGGCCGCAGTTGCAATTGTTATCAAACAATCCTCTCCCATTGTACTGGCCAGTGACTGTGTAGCACATGTCCCACATGCAGTTTTGCATATTCTGAACACCTCTGCTACTCAGCATATGACAGCAGCAAGGCGCTCTGGTTATGAAGCAATAATTCTTTCAAGCCCACAAATCACTCTTAAATGCTCTCCCCCTCTAAACCCAGCTACGCTGGTGCCAATTCCAGATTTTGAAATCACACATGACTGTGTCACAACGATTGACATGTCTTCTTCCCCCAGAACTGATATGTTGCAAACTCCTATCCCTACTTCAGATATGATTCTATACACAGACGGGTCTGCGAGCAGGCCGTCTGACACAGTACACTTAGCAGGCTATGCTGTTGTGAACGACTGGGAGGTCTTAGAAAGCCGGGCCTTGCCAAATGGCACGTCGGCTCAGGCCACAGAGTTGTATGCTCTGCTGAGGGCGTGTATTTTGGCTAAAGATAGAGTTGCAACCATTTTCACAGACTCCAGGTATGCATTTGGTGTGTGCCATGATTTTGGTGTCTTGTGGAAAATGCGCGGTTTCTTAACATCGGCCGGTAAGCCTATTCAACATCGTGCGTTAGTAGCTCAGCTATTAGACGCTATCATGCTCCCTACACAGCTAGCAGTAGTTAAGTGTGCTGCTCACACAAATTCTGATGATCCTATTTCGCGTGGAAATGCGTTAGCCGACACCGCGGCTAAACAAGCAGCAGTTTCCTGCTCTTCTATGGTGCTCCAATGCCCCTTGACACAACCCGCAGAACCCATTTATTTGCCTTCCTTTAATGATGTCGCGGACATGCAAGCCCGCGCTGATGTTAGGGAGAAAGATTTATGGCTAAGACGAGGTTGTACACTTGACGCTGAGTCCAGCTTGTGGCTCCACCCAGACGGACGGATGGTCTGTCCACGTTCGTTCCTCCATGTTTTGGCACATGTTGCACATGGCAAATCACATGTAGGAAAAGGAGGGATGAATGGGATTATAAAGTCCCAATGGTTTGCTCCAGGCATTACACTAGCTACACAGACCCTGGTAGACAGATGCATGATATGCCAGCAGACAAGACGAAGAAGTGGTCAAATTCAGCATGAACACTTACCGCCCCCTCGAGGCCCTTTGTAAATATGAAAATTGACTTTTCACATATGCCACCATGCCAAGGATTCAAATATCTTTTGGTAATAGTGTGGCAGTTCTCCAAATGGGTCTCTACCCATTTGGAGAACTGGCACACTATTACCAGAAAAGAAGACGCTAGAACAGTTGTAAAGTGTCTTCTCAAAGATGTTATTCCTAGATTTGGTGTGCCCACAGGAATTAACAGTGACAGAGGTCCAGCATTCATTTCGAAGATAACCCAGAGTCTAGCTACAGTGTTAGGGTTCAAATGGCAATTGCATGTTCCCTATCACCCACAGAGCTCAGGCCAGGTTGAGAGAATGAACTTGACTATAAAGGAGAAACTCACTAAAACAATGTTGACCACAGCACTAAAATGGGTAGACGCGCTGCCGCTAGTTCTGTGCTCCATCAGAAGTTCACCAAATGCAACGACAGGGCTTAGCCCACACGAGGTATTGATGGGAAGGGTAATGTTCGCAGGATCTAGCCCCCCAGTAACACCCCACAAACTCACTCTTTTGTGGACAGATGATTACATGACTAACTATGTAAAATATCTAACTGAAATGTTGAGAAAGTTTCACAGGCAGGTGGCTGACAGGCTCCCCCAGCCGGGAGAGGAGCCCACCCACCCATTTCAGATTGGTGATAATGTACTAATCAAATCTCTTGAAAAAGATGCTCTGTCTCCCAGGTGGAAAGGTCCTTTCCAGGTGTTAATAGTGACCAGAACAGCCCTAAGAGTACAAGGGAGACCAGAGTGGATTCACGCTACAAGATGTCGTCTCTCCCCTCTACCGGATGCTGGCGTGTGAAGGCAGTCATCATCATAATCGTCATGCTGGGTCTTCTGTACCTGGCCAAGGTCACCCTGCTAGATGGAGCTGTGGAAATCCCAACGACAGGTGGCGAGGGATCTCGCCCGTCTGAGGAAGAAAATAAGGTGCTCTTATCTACGAGCGCAGACGACTTGACCACTCAGGGCCCAGACCCTGAGGGCAAAACGACACCAACGGGCAAATCAGTGCCTAGCGACAAGGACAGGTTGTATCCAATCACCACACAGACATTCAGTATGGTGCAAGAGACACAACGAGAAATAAAAGGAGGAAGAATCAGGAGGATTGTCTCCCTCCCTGATCACAAATCAGAGACTATTTCTCAGAGACGGGGTGGCGTCGGAGGGGGTGAGAATAGCACCCGACACCATTGAAGACATGCCCCCAGAACTGTGGTGTAGCACTAGAGAACAGTTTAAGGCAATGATAAGGGATAAAATAACATGTAGAGTGAGGAAACCAGATTACCAGGTTCCCAATTCAGGTGCTACTGTCTGGACCAGATAGAAAAACAAATGTTCTATCCACTCCACTTAAACACTCAGGAGGTGATGTAGATTTTTCAAAAAAGGCCTTAATCACTCCTTTTAAACGAACTAAAACTAATTCTGCAGTAAGTTTAATGTTAGACTACGCACATGAACGTAATATTAGCAACTGTTGGCTGTGCCAAAATATGCCAGAATCCATGCATTCTCCTATGTTTAGCCCAATTCCTTTTGCAAGAGCGGACTATAAATTAATCAGTTGGAACGATATTTACTCTAGGATTAGCAATGAGGCTGAGGACTGCTACACTCCTTCATACCCAACAGACTCTGATAAACCGTTACAGAACGAGGGTCTGGTCTCTCTCATTGTTGAGACAGTAAATAAAAATGACCTGCCTGACGGTTTCAAACGATTGATGTTTTTAAAACTAATATATGTGAAGAAATACATTAACCTAGCTTTTGAATACAGATTCCAGTTAGCTCTGGTACAAACTAATTGTTCGGTTAATTCCACAAGTCCAACATGCACAAAACAACCACACCTGGCATCTTTGCTGGTTGAAGCTTTGGTAACAGTTGTACCCTGGTTTGGCTCCAGAACAGTGGACTCCGTTGAGGTTAAAATACATGATTGTATGCAACCAATACTCCTAGGCAATCCCCCTACACAGGACTGTTCAATATATGTTCCCCCAATTGTAGTACATAAATGGAAGAATGTGTCCATCTGTTTCCAGAATGAAGCAGGATCTCACACCTCTCCGGATGTGGGACACAGCGACTGTAATACCATATTGAGGGTAAAATTAGCCAGAATTCCCCTCCCACAGAGAGTTTACTTAGTTTGTGGCGACCGGGCTTATGGCTGCGTACCATATGACGTTTTTTATGGCACCTGTTATCTAGCCTACCTAATTCCTTTAATCCGTAAAGTAGAGGCTAATGAGATTGCAGCGATACTTCCCTCTCTACACAGGAACAGCAGGTCCATTACAAAAGGAAAACCAGTAGCGATCCTATTTTTTGCCTTGGTACGGCATTTATGTTAGTCAGCAGGAAATCATGGCATTATCCAAAGTAGTGGAAAATCATCTAAATGTATCAAACACAGCAATGTTAGCGGAACATAAAGAATTGCAGGAAGTTAGGACAGTAGCACTACAGAATCGCATGGCGCTGGACCTCCTCTTAGCTGCCCAGGGGGGTGCATGTAAAGTAATTGGTGCGGAGTGCTGTTCCTTTGTCTCTGATGCCACACCGGAAGTTATGGATATGATTCATGATACGGCTAACGGGATAAAATAATTGCATGAAACTCATGGGTTTACATTTGGGGATTTAAGTGGAACCCTTGGATCCTGGGGAGCGGGGTTGGTTAAATTTGTTGTTACTGTTGCAGTGTTTATCTTGGTTGTGCTAATCCTAGTGATCTGTTTGATCACTGTAGTTAAATTAGCCATACGCAGGGTTGCCAAGACTGCCCTCCAGGCCCCACAGAGGCTAGTGGGGTATTCTACTGTAAATTACACAATGTTGATGTACGACGCCGAGCTTACAGACCCATGGGTCTCCATGGCAGTTCCTGTACCATGGGTACCTCCTTTCAGCGATTGATAAATTGATTAAAGTTGACACTCAGAATAAAGAATAGATGTTTTGATTTTCCTTGAATAAAGAACAGATGTTTTTGATTTTTCCTTCCTCAGGTTATTAAAATAAAATGTCTGACTTTTCCTTTTCAGATTTTTGAACAAATGTATTTGAATAAAATGTATGTAGTAAAGTGCCTTACTCTTGAATAAGTGTATTGAAGTAAACGTAAAGTAATGTTAAAGATTGAGGACACTGTACCTTTACAGATTACAGATTGATCGATTCATCACTGTGAATTTATACCTTAACTGTGAATTTTAACTGAATCTCTAATGATTCTGATTTTATACCTCAATTGGATTTCTTATAATCCTACATTTTAATTGTGTTTTAATAAGTAATTGCCTTGAAGTAAATCTTTAAGACGTAAGCTGAATTTGAATTTGTGTTTGATGAATGAGATTAACTGAGTGATAAATGATAAAAGATCTTGTTTTTGAAACATATATTTTACTATTATATTTTTGTATTGTATGTGTTTTATTATTGTGCTTTTTTGACAAAAGAAATCAAACACTGAAGGGAGATGATTTTTCTATTATGGTTGTCTGTATCAACCATTGTGATTGACTGTTTCAATCTTATTCTGCTTTTGATGTAATTAATGTAATGAGAAATCCACACAACTCTGAGGACGTTTTATTTGATTTAAGTAGTGACTGAAATATTCTTAGACTAATGTTAATTGGTTATCAATAAATTGATAAAAGGGAGGATCTGTTAGAGAATATTTTAATGATATCTGTGCATGGGAAAATGTTAGTGTTTTCCCTATGTGTCCTGTTTGTAATTTACACAGGGCAAAAGGCCAAAAGGCTCTGCTTCCCTAATTTCTGCACTTATTTCACTTCGGACCATATCTGCCATTATCTGGAAAATCTCGTTTTGGATGTCTTGATGTGTGTATTTATCATTTTGAGGATTGTAGTTCAGTTTCATTGCTACAGTCACGTCAAATTAACCAATTAAGTGTAGCAGCTCTCTGAAGTTTCCCCTATTAAGCGAGTTTTCCTCACCCTCCTGCTCCCGGTGACCTCGCTGTGCAATGCCTTAACATGCAGTATAACGTAAGGAGATCACCACGGCCTTCATGTACTCACGGTTTTCTTTCACAAGTTTTAAATGACCTGCATCTATCATGTTTCCCAATCTTGAGCCATCTTTCGTTGTCTGTTTAAATTCAGCCCATGCCTCCATGGCAAACCTGTGTGTTGCACTCCCGTTGTGTTTTTTGAAAGCTCCTGTTGCATTTTTACAGTTTATAAATCCATTGGTAAAGGCAGGCTCGGAATGGAATCGCTTCCCAGCACCCAAAAAATGACGACAGGCAAAGGAAAACACTGAGTCAGTTTCAACTGAATATTCGACTCAGCTGTATGTGTCAAACCAGGCCCCATTAAAAGACCGTTGCTGGCTTCCAATCTGTCTTGACGGATAATTTGTTCTAATTGGACGTTTTGGTCCATCTCCGGGTCCTTGGCTAATGCGCTAGCAGCCTCAGTTCCTTGGCTGATGTCGCTCACGTTAGCGGCTTCCTGCTCCACATTTTCCTGCTCCACATTTTCCTCATCTTCGCCACCTCTGGCCTCTCCAATCCCATCGGGTCCCCGCTGGCTGGCATCCTCTTCAGGTAGGTCGTGTGACTCTGGCACCTGTTCGACTTGTTGTACCTCAATGCGAGGGCGTTTAAGAAGAAATCTATCCATCCGATCCGAAATATACAATTAAGCATAGAAGTTCTGCTGTCTGTCTGCAATTTACTCGGCGCGAGTTTGGGGACTTTTCACTGTGAACGTGACATATCAGTAATGCATGACGCAGCAGACCCAAAGTTTCGTTGCTCTGATTGGCTGTAGGTCTATTGAAATTGCATTCGGAGGCATTTTGATCTGACCGCGGCCGCGCTGATATTATAACGCAAGAGAATTTTCACACCTTTAGTGTGTAAAACTCCCCCACTACTTAGACTATTCCTTAAACCCCTCTAGCATAAGCCTGAATGGTCTCAACCATATTGCGTCAGTAATGTGCACTTGTTGTTACAGCAGGATCAGTTTGTGTGTTCTGGACACGACCGGTAGATTTTCGCAATCCGTGTTCTCAACATGCTTACTTTAACATAATTTGTCATGGTCGGGCTAAGCCATTTATTGGTATAGCTGTAGCCTACCCCAGCCATACCCTGGTGCCGCCACTGGGTGTATGATTGAATATAATAAAAGTTCCTCGACTACTTTTCTTAAATGTAGAAAAAACGTACATATTCAATTCAAAACATTTTAATAATAAAAATTGAACATGGAAGTCGAGTAAAACCGAGTGGTGTCATCATGTGTTAAAAGCTTGAATGAAAAGGTGAGTTTTAAGAAGTGATTTAAAAGATGTCACTGATTCTGCCAGCCTCAGATCCTTAGGCTCGAGCTCTGACGCTGAAAGCTCTATCACCCTTTGTTTTTAGCCTGGATTTGGGGAAACCAGTACTACAAAATCATCTTTGACTATTTGAGTAAATGTACTTTCAATGAAATATAACTTTAAAGTGTGGGTTGCCAGAAACATAACACACACATACACATAAACTTGTTTTCATCACTCAAGGGGACATTGTGTTGACTAATGTATTCCCGTTCCAAAGCCTAATCTTTACCTGAAATGGGTGGCAGTGGCTCAGTCTGTAGTGCCTTGACATTGGGACAGAAGGGACGCCGGTTCACTTCCTGCACAAGTGCCCATGAGCAAGCCACTAAATGAGTTACAACATTGAATTGATATTCTTGAGTTTAATTACATCAAGTTTTGTTAATACATTTTGGTTCTGACATGTTTCTGAAATAAGTTGAAAAGACTTTTCACCTTTAGATAAATGCTCTTCTCTAAAAAGTCAACCAAAATTCCTCAAACTTTTGTTTAAAACAAAGATAAATAGTTCCAAGATAGCTTATCCCTTTAGATACATGTGTTGATGCAAACTGCTTGACTGTGTTTTCAGAAGATTTGTCATGCTACCAACAAATGTATTTACAATTAAAAAGTTCATCCATTATTGAGATAATTAATGAGTTTAAGGTATTTTCTGGATGTAAAGGTCAATAATGGAAAAGTCCTTAAAGTTACCACAATTTAAAACGCTCAGATTTACCACACCTTCATTTCCAGTTTGCTTTTAATGGGTTCAGGCTTTATTTCTTCTTTTCAATTACATGAAACGTTTTTATTTAGATCCAGTTGTGAATGATACTGTGATTTCTAAAAAGATAGACCCTTAAAACTCACTTTTAAAACTTTTATTAAACAACAACATCACATAACACACTCAATGGGAACTCAACATTCTTTTATTATGAGACATTAATGATCACTAGATGTTTGTCTTTTCACATTCATTTGAGTTCCAACCTTTTCATATTGAATTACAAAATCCTTTACATATGTAGATTTTAACCTTTCATTTTACAAAACCCAACATTGACATTACGCCTTCAGTTATTGTGGAAAGCCAAAGAAAACGCATCCGTAACCATTTTAAAAGCATTAATTCATTATGTATACTTTTTTCTTTTTTCTTGTAAAAGCAAAAGCAATCAAAGAACAAATTAGTTTACAGTACATTACTATAGTTTAGAATGTTAACGTCTTGCTTGTTGACGATTTGTCACCCTGTTAGTATTCAATTGAAACTCACCACTGAAATAACTGATATTACTATAAATCACAACAAACAACAAAATCAAAAAGGTGACTGAAGATTAACAAGGAGGTATTCCAGAGGGTCGGACTGTATCATGACTACCAAGTAAACAAAGATACCACACCGTCTCCCACAGCGGTCAGACCTTTTGCCACAGTGGAAACAATTTTGCCCAATATTGAAGAGTTGTTCTCAGCATCCTTCCTGGCCTTCCTGTCCGCCTCTTCTTTCATTCTCTTCATCTCCTCCTCCATTTCTTTTTTGCCAGCTGCATTTAGCCTTTCCTGCTCTTCTTTCATTCTCTTCATCTTCTCCTCCATTTCTATTTTGCCAGCTGCATTTACTCTGTCCTGCTCTTTTTTCATTCTCTTCATCTTCTTCTCCATTTCTATTTTGCCAGCTGCATTTTGCCTTTCCTGCTCTTCTTTCATTCTCTTCATCTTCTCCTCCATTTCTCTTTCACGAGCTTCTATCTGCCTTGCTGACCTCTCACCATCCTCTTTGATTTTCTTAAATTGTTCCTCATACTTTTCCGATATCTTCTTCACCATTTCTTCCTTCTCTTTGCGTATTTCCTCCTCTCTCTCTTTAAGGAGTCTCTGTTTCTCCTCTTCTACCAACCTCTCTGCCTCCTGGAACATGGCATTGGTGTAATGGCTTCCTCCGTTCTTCTCTGTTATGTTTCTGATCTTGTCGAGCAGCTCTCTGACCTGAGAACGACCCTTCTCCTCATTATTGAAGACGTGGTACTGCCCGTTACATCTGGCCACAAGTTCCTGCAGCTCTTCACTTTCCTCGATGAACTCTTTGATAGGTTTCCCTTGGAGCAGATCACCGTGGGTAAAGAGAACCATGCTGTATCTGTCTGCATCATCTCCAAAGAGTTCCTGAATCTTCTGCACTGTCTGTTTTTCTTCATTTGTGAATCTGCCCAGTTTGATGACGACCAGGAAGACATGGGGTCCAGGAGAAGCAAAAGAAACGCTCTTACCAACATCGTTTCTGGTCTTCTTTTCATCAATCTTGGTGTCAAACAGACCTGGAGTGTCAATAACCTTAACTCTTTGTCCATCAATTTCACCAAAGGCATTAGCACAGTCTTTAGTCATGGACTTAGAAGAGAACTTTGATATAAAGTGCTTTTCCCCCAGAATGGTGTTTGCTGCGGCGCTCTTCCCAGCTCCGGTCTTCCCCACCATCACAATCCGGAGCTCAGCGTTATTGTGTGCGTTTGATTTTGATCGGAGGGCTGAAAAAAATGAAGAAATATTTAGCAATCTAGGTATTTATAAAATGGTTCAACTACCACATGAACAATGTTGACAGTGAGGGGGTGGGCTCAAGATGCTTTAATAATCTAGAACATGTCATTCAATTGATATTTTTCATTTATTCCTGTAGAGCAGGGGTGCCCAACCTTTTTTGAACCGAGAGCTACTTTTAAAGTTGCCAGTCTGCCGAGATCTACCAGTCCAAATAGAGAGGCGTAGCCATTACTGACAGTCTACTGCCAGGTAAATACACACTTCTACTTGTATAAAACTGACCTTTGTACGATTAATACCTCATAAAATACTGCAGATCCTTTATCTTACCTCTTTCTAATCTACACACATACAAGTATTTAACTGAAGTTACACACAGTGTTGTTGATACAGAGTTAGAGTTTATGCACACGTCACTACAGTGGGTAATGTTTTCAAGAAACATTGAACAGTGCTGCCACATGTGACACAGGGAAAAAAGAAAATACTCTGAACCCTTTCTTTGCCATGATATAAAAATAGTGTTGCTACAAAAGTATAAATGAGGCTTCCTAATAAGACAACTCAGATCTGAAGCTACTCAGGAATCTGCTGCCAACGTGCAATAAAAAAGACAAAATTAATAGAATCAAACCCTTTTTTTGTTGCATTTTAGTAGATTATAAAAATAAATGCCTTTAAAATAGGATGCAAGCAACACTAGCTTCTTAATCTGAATTGATAATTGACTATAATCAATTTAAGTTTGCATTCTTATACCATTTTGTACAATAATTATAATGAATAAGTTCAAACAAACTAAAACTTACAGATGATTAATAACGGTATCTAACTTGAGTTTTTATTATATCAAAAACCTGTTGAAATGCTTCTGTTATTTTTACTGTCCCCCAAAAGCGCGTCAGCAGCCTCCAGGAATGCTTCTTTCACAACTTCGCCATCTTTGAAAGACTTCATGTGTTTCGCAAGAAGGTGACTGACACGATAAGATGCTCTGGTAGCAGCCTTGCTCTTGTTGTTGGGCCTGGTGAAAATGGACTGCTGTGCATTTAGCTGTCCTCTCAGGCCCCTCCCCTTTAGCTGTCCTCTCAGGCCCTCCCTTTAGCTGTCCTCTCAGGCCCCTCCCCTTTTGGAGCGTAGGGCAGAATTAGGAGGGAATTCCGTCTCGTAGCGTTTGTGCACTGTTTTGAAATGCCGCTCCTAAAAGACCCTTCTTCGATAAAGCCACGCTCGCATTGCAGACGAGACAGATGGATTTTGAATTGGAATAGATACAAAAATAATCATCCTCCCACTCGGAGTGAGGATGATATATTTTGGGCTCTTTTGCTTCTGCCATAATTGCGGTATTGTGTGTGTGCGGACTGTGACTCCTGTTGACACGGACAACCTCAGCGAAATAGTGCCACTGCCCACTGCCCACCAGCCACGCCCCGACACATGGGGTCACGCCGGCCAATCACAAAGCTTTGCTGCGTTCAAGTGCATTATTCTGGCACAGGAAGATTATGTTATAGGACATTAACGATAACACAGAATATTGTTGTTCTATTTTTAGACACATCTCGTGATCGACTGGTTGGGCACCCCTGCTGTAGACGCTATTGGCAACATACAAAGCGTTTATTAGGTGAATGGCAGGTTTGGTGATAAAGGTAGAGGGTCTGTCAATGTCAAGTGATGCACCTTGAAGGGACCTTGTTTGTTTTTTACATGAGCAAGAGAGAGGCACCATGATGAACACAAACACTGGAATTAAAATCAAACTAAATGGTAATCTTGTCTGGACTTTTGACCTCTTAATTGTGTACCACCTGAACTGACATGGTGCAGCAGTGGCCTCTAGCTGTACGTTTATTTTAATAAGAAAACCTTTTTGACAAATAGTCATTACAACATGTTTAGTTTCTATCTTTCATACTTCTACAAATTACCCCATTTTGGGCCTAAACAAACTTGTAAGGGTAGAAGTTGCCGTTAGTTATAACCAGGAGCCCAAACAGACTTCTGACTGGCTACCCCTAAATATTCTTATTATTCTTAATACGTTTCATGTAGTCTTGTGAACATTTTGTCAAATCAAGTAAAAGCAGTGATACATTTCCAACATTGGGAGTGTATCACCCAGGCTCTCAAAATGCTTGGAATTGTATTTGTATTAACTGTTTTGATCAGTTCATTATTAGGAAATATGTCAAGCTACATATCCAATCTATAAATATGTATTTAGATTAGTTGCAATCATCATTAACAATAAAGTGTATTCACTTACCATTTGGGGCGAATTTGCTGGCCATAGCTGGTGATGGAGGGAGGAGCTGGTCTGCTGCTGAGCTGAGGAAGTGAAGTTAGTCTGCAGCAACAGCTCCTTAAATACAGACTGCATGCAGCAAACCACACCCACACACTGCTGACATCACAGTCTGAAGTTCAGCTACAGTGGGATGATTCATTAGATTAAAAAGTATAAAATCCTTCCCTTCATGGTAAGCAAATTGACAGAATTACTCATTACTTCTTACAGTTTCTCATCATGGGGGGTCTCCTGTCCCCGGCACAAACACACTGACACAAATCTGACACGGTGTGAAATGTCTTTTTTTGCTGTCCTGTTGGCATTTCCTGCGATCGTCTTCCTGCAGTCAGTCTGAATGACTATTAATAAGTTACGTGAAGCCAGCAAAAGCTGCGCATTTCGAGTTGATTATGATTTATAAAGGGAAACCGGCGTAGGACGTGCGTGCAGTGTTTTATACATCTGAATATTTGTGAGCGTATTTACTTGCTTTGTCCTACGTACGCCACCTTCCCACGTGAATCCAAAGCTTCATAAATGAGGCCCCAGAACTGTTGCCAAAAGTCCGCCCCTGTTGTCTAGTCGGTCTACAGTAGTAATATGTTCTGGCCGGGTAAAAAAAAAACGGCAAAGTGGCAAGGCTTGCCCACCCTGCTTTGGGGGGGCACAGTGACTCATTTGGGGGGCATGGCCCGCGAATGACCCCCCATGACGCCGACCCTGTGTTCTGGTCAACAGTGTAAAATGCTGGGCTGAGATCTAATAATATTAACATGGAAGTTCTACCACTGTCTGTGTTTAAGTGGAAGTCATTGAAGACCTTTACAAGAACAGTCTCAGTGCTAGATTGTTATGAGTAAAGACTGCCCCAAAAAACCTTAGATGGTAAAAGAAATGTGTAGAAACGTTGATGTGTTTACAGAAAGACCGACAATGCAAAATAACATTATGGAAAATCGGGATGACAAAGTTATACACAGCAAACACAAGGAACTTTCTACATGTTGATATGTTGCTATATTCAAAATGGTTTTAATGTAACCCACAACAGATCTACACAGTCTACACATAACACACAAGACAAGTATTATTTCCGGATAGAGACATAAAGTAGCATCAAAATGGAACTGTTGCATTTATTTTGCATTCCACTTTACAATCTTTTACGTGTTTTTTCTCAGCTCTTCAATGAGCGTTGGAATTTGTTGATTCACGCCCTTTATCGTTCTGTTTCTAGCACAGCTTGAATATCCAGTCCACCTGCATGTTCAGTGTTCATTTAGATAATTATAAACAGCGAACCCGGTTCACCCTCCCATCAAGCCACCTGTTCTTATAAATGCCACCACGCCCATACAAAAAGCAGCAGTTTTAGTCGTAGCTCGTAGTCTGTGTTCCCAACATGATGTGAAATAGATATATTTAAAGACGTTGTGTAAGCTTTCAAATAATTTCTGAGTTACTGTACTTTGAAATAAAACAACACTAGAATACAGAGTATGTTAATAATCTGAAAAGCAGCTAAACAAGAAAACACTGTACCACGGGCCTTCTGCCAACTTTGTGGGTGGATGTAAAAGGCAAGGCAAGTTTATTGATATAGCACCTTTCAACGCAAGGCAATTCAAAGTGCTTTACAAAAATGAAAGACATTAAAACAGAAGCCTCAGATTGTTTATAATAAGGGAAACAGGAAGGGTCTATTTCAAACTTGTAGTAAATAAGTTATTGGGCTTTTTTTATTAACTTAGATTTGTTAGAAAATGTCTTCAACTTTGAATGACTGAATTTATTTGACATTGGGCTCACTTACAGAGGGCCGCGGGCTGTAGTTTGGTCCCCCTGCACTATATAAATATACTGTGTTAACCTGAATATTATAGAACTAATATACTGATTACTTATTATTTGTTTATACTGAGCATCTCTTCAGGGAAAGTTCTGCTCCAACAAATGTTCAGTTTGACTGCTCCTTCAACTGTTGCCATAGTGTGGCACTGATCCACACTATGACAACAGCCTGATCTTTGTCAACGTGTTCAAAAAGAAACAAAGTGATTAAATGGACCATCTTTATTATTTTACTGCCATTTCTTTCCCCGCTAGGTTTTCACATTCATGTGATGTGATTGTATTGCACCTCTTATTCAATGATTCACTGAAATAATTCTAACCCTTGAAATTCCCATATCATTTAATTGATTGCTTTTAGATAACTATCCTCAGTAAACCCTGCTCCCCCCTCCCTTCAGTATTTACAAGAAATGCCCTCTGTTCTTCTAAATGCCGCTAAAACCTGCAGACTGTAGTCAGCACTTGGAACTATAGCTAACTACACCGTATATTTGGTCAATTGTGCAGCTGATACAACACATTTGGTTTATTTCCTTTAACTGGTGGATATAGAGTTGCTGCGGGGGGGTTTGAGACGCACAGGCCGCAGCTGATCGACAGCTGGAACACAAATCACCAAATAAAAAAAAAATCTCAGATCCAGTCGTCAAGACTCCACTCCGGAGGGATCCCTCGATCATTTCTTACAGTTTCTCATCATGGGGGGTCTCCTGTCCCCGGCACAAACACACTGACACAAATCTGACACGGTGTGAAATGTCTTTTTTTGCTGTCCTGTTGGCATTTCCTGCGATCGTCTTCCTGCAGTCAGTCTGAATGACTATTAATAAGTTACGTGAAGCCAGCAAAAGCTGTGCATTTCGAGTTGATTATGATTTATAAAGGGAAACCGGCGTAGGACGTGCGTGCAGTGTTTTATACATCTGAATATTTGTGAGCGTATTTACTTGCTTTGTCCTACGTACGCCACCTTCCCACGTGAATCCAAAGCTTCATAAATGAGGCCCCAGAACTGTTGCCAAAAGTCCGCCCCTGTTGTCTAGTCGGTCTACAGTAGTAATATGTTCTGGCCGGGTAAAAAAAAACGGCAAAGTGGCAAGGCTTGCCCACCCTGCTTTGGGGGGGCACAGTGACTCATTTGGGGGGCATGGCCCGCGAATGACCCCCCATGACGCCGACCCTGTGTTCTGGTCAACAGTGTAAAATGCTGGGCTGAGATCTAATAATATTAACATGGAAGTTCTACCACTGTCTGTGTTTAAGTGGAAGTCATTGAAGACCTTTACAAGAACAGTCTCAGTGCTAGATTGTTATGAGTAAAGACTGCCCCAAAAAACCTTAGATGGTAAAAGAAATGTGTAGAAACGTTGATGTGTTTACAGACAGACCGACAATGCAAAATAACATTATGGAAAATCGGGATGACAAAGTTATACACAGCAAACACAAGGAACTTTCTACATGTTGATATGTTGCTATATTCAAAATGGTTTTAATGTAACCCACAACAGATCTACACAGTCTACACATAACACACAAGACAAGTATTATTTCCGGATAGAGACATAAAGTAGCATCAAAATGGAACTGTTGCATTTTTTTGCATTCCACTTTACAATCTTTTACGTGTTTTTTCTCAGCTCTTCAATGAGCGTTGGAATTTGTTGATTCACGCCCTTTATCGTTCTGTTTCTAGCACAGCTTGAATATCCAGTCCACCTGCATGTTCAGTGTTCATTTAGATAACTATAAACAGCGAACCCGGTTCACCCTCCCATCAGCATTTACAAGAAATGCCACCTGTTCTTCTAAATGCCACTAAAACCTGCAGACTGTAGTCAGCACTTGGAACTATAGCTAACTACACCGTATATTTGGTCAATTGTGCAGCTGATACAACACATTTGGTTTATTTCCTTTAACTGGTGGATATAGAGTTGCTGCGGGGGGGTTTGAGACGCACTGGCCGCAGCTGATCGACAGCTGGAACACAAATCACCAAATAAAAAAAAAATCTCAGATCCAGTCGTCAAGACTCCACTCCGGAGGGATCCCCCGATCATTTCTTACAGTTTCTCATCATGGGGGGTCTCCTGTCCCCGGCACAAACACACTGACACAAATCTGACACGGTGTGAAATGTCTTTTTTTGCTGTCCTGTTGGCATTTCCCGTTTTTTCTCAGCTCTTCAATGAGCGTTGGAATTTGTTGATTCACGCCCTTTATCGTTCTGTTTCTAGCACAGCTTGAATATCCAGTCCACCTGCATGTTCAGTGTTCATTTAGATAACTATAAACAGCGAACCCGGTTCACCCTCCCATCAGCCACCTGTTCTTATAAATGCCACCACGCCCATACAGAGCAGCAGTTTTAGTCGTAGCTCGTTGTCTGTGTTCCCAACATGATGTGAAATAGATATATTTAAAGACGTTGTGTAAGCTTTCAAATAATTTCTGAGTTACTGTACTTTGAAATAAAACAACACTAGAATACAGAGTATGTTAATAATCTGAAAAGCAGCTAAACAAGAAAACACTGTACCACGGGCCTTCTGCCAACTTTGTGGGTGGATGTAAAAGGCAAGGCAAGTTTATTGATATAGCACCTTTCAACGCAAGGCAATTCAAAGTGCTTTACAAAAATGAAAGACATTAAAACAGAAGCCTCAGATTGTTTATAATAAGGGAAACAGGAAGGGTCCATTTCAAACTTGTAGTAAATAAGTTATTGGGCTTTTTTTATTAACTTAGATTTGTTAGAAAATGTCTTCAACTTTGAATGACTGAATTTATTTGACATTGGGCTCACTTACAGAGGGCCGCGGGCTGTAGTTTGGTCCCCCTGCACTATATAAATATACTGTGGAGGGGGACCGGAGGGAGGACACATAACGAGGGACAAGAAAGGGTGGGTGGGTGGAGGGGATCTGGAGGATGGGTCTCGGGCGGACGGCCCGGGGGAAAGGCAGAGACCAAGGAGGGGGTCTTGGGCGGAAGGCCCGGGGGCAAGGCAGAGACCAAGGAGGGGGTCTCGGGTGGACGGCCTGGGGGCAAGGCAAAGTTCAAAAAGGGGCGAAGGCCACAGCGGGCAAACTCAGGGGGCCGAGCATGAGGGCGAAAGCAGCGGCAGGAAGAGTCAGGGGGCCGGGCTCGAGGGCAAAGACCGCGGCTCTCAGGGGGCCGGGCTCGAGGGCGAAGACCAGACAGCTCCGGAGGCCGGGCAGGACCCGGTGTCGGACGAACAGGAACCGGAGCCAGTGGGACAGGCTTCAGCAGGATCCCCCACGGAAGAGGACCAGGAGTTGGCCGGACCCCCGGCGAGACAGGTGATGGTGGGGCCTCCAATGGAACAGGACAAGGGGTTGGCAGAACCCCCGGCAGAAGAGTTGTCGGCGGGACCCCCAGAGGAACAGGACATAGGATTGGCAGGACCCCCGACAGGAGAGTAGTCGGCGGGACCTCCAACAACACAGGACACAGGGCTGGCAGGACCCCCGGCAGAAGAGTAGTCGGCGGGACCTCCAACGGGACAGGACACAGGGTTGGCAGGACCCCCGGCAGGAGAGTAGACGGCAGGACCTCCAACGAGACAGACATACGATTGGTAGGACCCCCGGCAGAGGAGTAGTCGACGGGGCCTCCGACGGGACAGGACATGGAGTTGGCAGGACCCCCGGCGGAACCTCCAACGGACCAGGACATTGGGTAGGGACTTGAGACGTGACTCCAGAGGGGACTAGAGGAGAGACTAGAGGAGGAACAAGAGGAGGGACTAGGAGGAACTAGAGGAGGGAACTCGAGAGGGGACTTGAGAGGGGACCTAGAGAGGGGACTCGAGGAGGGACTAGAGGAGGGAACTCGATAGGGAACTCGAGAAGTGACTAGAGGAGGGACTAGAGATGGAACTCGAGAGGTGACTCGAGAGGGGACTGGAGAGGGGACTCGAGAGGGAACTGGAGATGGGACTAGAGAAGGGACTAGAGAAGGGACTTGGGAAGGGACTAGAGAAGGGACTAGAGATGGGACTAGAGATGGGACTGGAGATGGGACTAGAGAAGGGACTAGAGAAGGGACTAGAGAAGGGACTAGAGAAGGGACTTGGGAAGGGACTAGAGAAGGGTCTAGAGAAGGGACTAGAGATGGGACTAGAGTTGGCCGGAACCATGGCTGCTGGGGCCAGAACTGGGGCTGTAACCATGGTTGCTGAGGCCGGAACCAGGGCCGGAACCATGGCTGCTGGGGCCAGAACTGGGGCTGTAACCATGGTTGCTGAGGCCGGAACCAGGGCCGAAACCATGGCCGCTGGGGCCAGAACTGGGGCCGGAACCATGGCTGCTGGGACCGGCACTGGAGCCGGAGCCGCTGGAGTACGGGCTGGAATCCTGGCCTTGCATCTTCCAGAGACCTTTTGGAGGCTCCGTGGACCTCCAAACGCCAGACGGGTTCCTGAGAAAAGGTCTGAGGTTGGAACTGGAGCCGCTGGAACCGGAACAGAGGCCTGGACCATGGCTGTGTGGGCCAGGTAATCGAGCAAGGAAACATAGCTCTGCGGGCCGGTACTGGTGCATGGATCCATGGCTGTGGAAACCGGAACTGAAGCCGGGATCATGGCTGTTGGAGCAGGGGCTGGAATCCTGGCCCTGCGTCTGCTAGAAAGCTTTTTGGAGACTCTGTGGACCTTCAACAGGACAGTAGTCGGATCCCAGGAAAGGGTTAGAAGCTTGTGACAATTCTTCAGGGCTACTTGTAAAGGTTTGTAGCCACTCCGGCAACAAGCTCCTGAGCCAGGGCTTGCGAGCAACCTCCCGGCGTGCCTCCTTCAAATCAGCCTCTTTACCCCCGTCTAGATGATGCGTTCTTCCAGGTGTATAAAATGTGCTCCAGAGAGTACCCAAGACATTTCGCCTGTGGGGCCAAAACATTAAAATCTGCTGAGTCCAAATTTGGTCGGTTCATTCTGTTACGGTTGGGTGAAGCAGGTAGGACTCAAATGCAGAATAACGAAAAGCGAGCTTTATTAAATAATATAAAGCTGTGGCAAAAAAGGCAGTATCCAAAATATCCAAAATATCCAAAACCAACGAGCAGCACAAGGAACACAGACCGTGGAATGACATGGAGGGGAAACAATGAACCGACATGGAACACAGGGGGAAGACTAGACTAAATACACAGAAGGGTAATCACAGAACAAGACACAGCTGGCAGGGGAGGAGAAACACAAGGACAACAGGTGAACACAATCGGGTAATCAGGGAGGGAAACAGACAGAAATCAGACAGGAAACGGGGGTGAACACTTTACCACAATAAAACAGGAACCCAAAGACAAGACAAACACCAACACAGACAAAACTACAAACGTGACATAACCTGAGAATCGTGACAGGTTGAGATGCACAGGCCGCAGCTGATCGACAGCTGGAACACACATCACCAAATAAAAAAAGAATCTCAGATCCAGTCGTCAAGACTCCACTCCGGAGGGATCCCCCGATCATTTCTTGAGGAAGAATGGAGAGAAACATGTGAAAACTAGAAAATGCATTTTCTGCTGAAAATACGTGCGAATGTTGTAAACTGTGTACATTTTTTGCTGAATTTAGCTGAAATGTAGAAAAAGCTGAATATGTAGTAGTTGACTGGTCCTCTGTAGCTGCTTTTAGCTACAAAAAACCAAATAAGTTGTTTGCTGAAACTTAGCGGGAAATGCAGAAAAGTGAAATTGATTTGAATCCAAATTGTTACAGCTCAAATGCATTGCAATGACCTTTGTGAAAACTCGAAAGGGAAATGTTAAACTGGAAGAGGAGGAAAAATAGTGAATAAGCTTAATATTTAAAAGAAAAGGTTTAACAAAGGTATAAACAACACATTTTTTAGCCTCAATGTCCTGAAATAGCTGAATAACTTAATAGTTGAATGGGTTATGTAGCTGAAAGTAGACTGAAGGAGTTTAAATATGAATTGTAGTAGTAGTGAATTAATGTGTATTAAGTAATGCTGTCAAAAGTATCGCGTTAACTGCGGTAATTAATTTTTTCAATTAATTGTATTACAAATATTTAACGCATTTAACGCATGTGCAGAATGGCCCGCCACTACATCCCTCCAGTGGCAGCGCCAGGGTATGGCTGGGGCAGGCTACAGCCATACCAAAGAAATGGCTTAGCCCCACCATGAAAAATGATGTTTAAAGTAAGCAAAATAAAGTCTGCCAACTCGCGGAGTAAATTGCACAGACAGCAGTTAGTAAGATTGATTTTCAGTAGGCCACTTGTCTGGAAATACCAAAGACCAGAACCGGTTTTTGAAAACTTTTGTCACGTAGTGATCGTCTTCTCAATAGAACATCTTTGATAATGTCTTCTGGCCAATCAGAATCAAGATAACGGCGTGGTGTTTGTTTGCAGGAAGTCCCGACGGAGAATACTTTTGCTGTAGTACAGGGTGCACATAACTGGTACGCAGGTTATGTGCGTAATCTGAAATGCGTACCGTCACTTTGTCACAAAGCGCATTGCATACCGACGTACTTGTGAAGCTTTTCCAGAAGGCGGTTCGATCCCCGGACGACAGAGTCGGTCTCCGTGTGCACAGACAGGCTGCTGTTAACGTCGGTCTGTACAACGGAACTGTGCCAAAACTACGCCAACCGGCTGCGGAGGGAGACTCCCCCCTTCACTGGAGACCTGCGCTAAAACAGCTGATCACAACGTTCACACTCTGTGGTCACGAAGTACTCCACTAGCCGCTCCGAATGTTGGGGGCGCTCATGTACTGTCAACTCGCCAGAGCCTCGCCGCGCATAAAGCAGACTCTTCACGCTAATGATGGATCACTTCTTCTTCAGGACAGGGAAGGCTATGCAGTACGCGGGCTACTGTCCAGCAGCTGCTGCCTCTCTGTTGGACTCCGGTACTGCACATTACTCACGAGACGTTGTAAAAACGAACCCTAACCGCGCCACAGCGTGTGCCGAATGAGAATGTCTGGTTAAGGTTAAGACCAAGCAAGAATTAAGGGATCTGATATGTCCTACAATAGTATATGACATTAGTATTACACCCGTAATATATTACAACCAATGCTTTTACTGAAACATTACGGATTAATAAACATATCAACTCTGTGTTTGTGAGTCAGAAAAAGCCAATGCTGATAACGTTAGGAAGTTTGGCCTCACCTACTCCTGTCAGGTCACGAACAACAAGCATCCAGAGCTGCCCCTGCTTTAGAGAGATAGCAGCAATACCCCAAGGCCGTAGACCTATGCCATGGTGAAGGAGAGAGTGAAAGGAGAAAGTAATGGACTGGGTTAAAAGTTAGATACCTAAGCTAAATATTCCCCAACAGTTAGCATAGAGAACCCCAGGTCAAGATGCTGCAACTTCATACATTCAGAGACAAGCAGAATGTGATTGAAGCGGCGTGCCAGCCGACACGGTGCCTTAATACACAACGGATCCAGGCTCTCTTTACAGCAACTTCTCAGCGGCGGTGATGAGGAAACGCAAGGCATATGATGTGGTGAAACAGCGGCTAAGGGAGAGGGGAATCCATATGCCATGCTCTTCCCAGCTCCTCTACATGCTTCCCATGAAGGGTCCAAGAAGAGATGTTCAACACAGTCTCACGGCATTCCGTGTTATACGAAATTAATCTATTGATTCGTGTTCACCAACACAATTTGGCAATTTAACGATTTTAAAAGCAATGTAAATAATAACAAATTAGAAGGAAAAAAGATGTCAAAAAATACAGATTTCAGTATTCTGAGTCTCTTTCGCAGTGACGTGCGGTGAGGTTCATGGCTGGTGAGGCACTGTCTCTTTCAGAGTCAGATTTACAAATATTATATTTTGACCTTAATCGAAATGTTCGGTTATTTTCAAAAGCTTTTTTAGTCTGATGCTTCAATTGATTTTAAACAGACCGTTCAACAAAAGGATACCCAAAGTCTAAATATTGGATTTTCTCTCTTAGTAAGATCCCATGTTCATTACATTGTGGTCTCACCTTGACTTGGAGATGAAGTCCATGCTCTCCTTCTAGACAACAATCTCTATTACTGTTTTCTAAAAGTCCTCCTTATCTTCCTCTAGTTTCAAAAGTCTAGCTTGTTGTTTGCGTCTACCGTCTCTGCGTAGAATAACAGCAGCAACAAGAACCTGTGGGCTCACGTGCGCCCCCTTCAGTGCGGCAGAGGTTATGGCTGCCTCCCCTGGTGCTTTTCTCATAGCCGTTGTATGATGAGACCAGCGAGCCTAAATATCATATATACGTGAAATAAGTTCTTTAGAGACTATGGATGGCGAGGATAAATGTAATAAAGGGATCTACAAACATTACATTGGGGACATACAGTGAGATGGTGCAGGCATGCGCTGAGGGCCGCTTTCCAGCCAGTTTCTGTGGGGTGACGCATTCTGAGGTGAGGCAGATCTCATCTGTGCCTCACCTCACCCCACAGTAACTGGCTGGAGCGCGCTCACTAAATAAGTGCCCGCGCTCCAGACAGTTACTGTGGGCTTACGAGAGGCAGAGGTTGTCCCTGCCTCACTCCTCATCGCTACCCGTAGTCGTAGCGGAGCTCGGCCAATTTGCTGATTTTGACTATAAAAAGCAATTGGAATCAAACCTAAATCACATTTACAACACAGATCAGTGGAGACATTTTATTATTATTACTATTTAGTTTTTCTTTAGTTGTTTTTCCATTACATTGTAGTATGACAGGAGAGGCTCTGCCTCCCCTGCCTCCCCTGACTGCACGTCGCTGATCTGTCGGGTGTGTCCCCCATAGTCATGTTGTGAGTAGCCTACCACTGATAAAACGTCACACACTCATTAATGTCCTTAGCTCTCATGTCTCAGGTGTCATGTCCGACCACACACACACACACACACACACACACACACACACACACACACACACACACAACACACACACACACACAATCGTCGACATGTTGACTGTTCGGGCTGGGCTCTAACCCACAACATCCTGGTTGAAAGATGACCAAGCAGCCAAAGTCGCAGAGACACTTTTCAAAAGCAAACACGTGAAACACAAAAAACATGATCATGACAGACACACGGTCGGATTTGTTAGCAATTCTTGAACCCTGAGAGCAGGAGAGACTGAAAAGAGTCAAAGAGAGCTTATAAAAGTTAACAGCATTTAATTACACAAAAGACGCGGTGGTGTACAAAATGAAATGTGCGAGTGGAGGCGCTCTCCTCATCCGACCGGTCAGTTAGAAGAAGAGGTCGATTCTTGGCATGCTCTTCCTGTTGTCATCTGAGGTCTTCTCCTATTGGCCGGCATCGTCGGGGGGCGGGTCCAATGCAATTCCTGCCTTTTTCTGTTGCTAAATTACATCATTCTGGTGTCTGTGGTTATTTAAACATTCCCTAATAAACGTGATTTCAGCGTCAATAAATTAGTGTTAAACCCAGTGTGTTTAGGGTACAACATCACGTCATTTCACCTTCAATTCACGGTTTGACAACGTAGCATTTCGCCACATGCTAACCAGAAATGACGAAATTCACTTGCGGAAAACCGGAAGTAGTGTGACAATTTGGTTTTTAGAATAAAACAGATTTAAATTAAATACAGTGTATTTAATTCAACGCCATATCAACATTGATTTTAATTTCTAACAATCCCTCCTTACATACCCTTTAAGGTATGTAAATAATACTGAAATCAATGAGTTCTTCATCTGAACATTGCATGGTACATAACTCATAAAAGTAGAAGTACAAATAAGAATACAATATAAATATGAAGTTTTTCATTTGTGCATAACTTCTAGCTTAAACCTTTCACTTTGTAAAATAGCAACAATTAGCTTGGTATGGAAAACGTTTAACTCCCTCCTTTCACATCATAAATCATCTTCATACTGTATCTGGTGTAAAGGCACTTGTTCTTTTACAAAGTATAAGAAGGATTAAACTATCTGAAAATTGCTAAATATCACTCTTTATTTAAACAATCTTATCCTCGTCAGTTTTTTGCATACACCCCCTTTTTCAACTAATGTCTAGCGCGATTATATCGGTCTGTTTTTTTCTAACTGTTTGTGTCATATTTTTACTGTGTCTCTGGTGTAATTCGTGAATCTCTGCTGGTTCTAGGAGATATAGTTCTCCCTATCCACATTGTCGTTGGTTGTGGGACAGAGGAATAATAATTCAGAACCTGCTGATATCTGAATCTTACTACTTGGCATATGTTACAAACAAAATAAAACATCTTCATCTTCAGCAATCCTGTGGGAGCCATCAGGGAAGTAGTATGATGAGAGTCAGGCAGGACCACAGAGACAGGTTCAGCCACGACTTGAAGTCCAGGACTCAGATCCAGTGCTCAGGATAGAGGATCCAGGACTCAGGATAGAGGATCCAGGACTCAGGATAGAGGATCCAGGACTCAGATCCAGTGCTCAGGATAGAGGATCCAGGACTCAGGATAGAGCCAGGACTCAGGATAGAGGATCCAGGACTCAGGATAGAGGATCCAGGACTCAGATCCAGTACTCAGGACTCAGGATCCAGGACACACGACCACAGCAACATGATTAGCCTCGACTCAGGATCCCGCCGTAGATATGGACACAAACAAGAGATTTGGGGGAAGCTGGGTTATTCGGAACATGAGTACACAGGTACAAACAGCCAGAAAGACGGAGTAAGGTGCCCTCCTCAACAGTCCAAGCCTATAGCAGCTAGACTAACGTGTCTACGTACATGCACTCCCTTAGGATAGGTTGAGGGAAAAGGGTAGCAAGTAAGAAGTAGGAAGCAGAGCTGGAGAGGCACGCAGGGAGAGAGGTCCCCACTGGAACCTGAATTTGTCAGAGGTAGGAGTAGGTCAGTGGCTACATTCCACACTCCCTGTGCCGGGCTAGGCCTCTCTGCAACCTGTTACCCTCTAATAGAACTTCGAGAGGTCATAGAAGGGAAAGGTTTGGATAAAGTTCAAAATATATCTACATTTTTAGGATTTAAGTGAAAGAGTAAGAACTAAAATGTATAGGTGAAGAGGCACAACGTATCTTCGTTAATGCACTCTTATTAGATTATTTTATTTTATCACTATAAGCTTTATCAAAAAGGAAGGTCTTAAGCGCACTCTTAAAAACGGATCAACTTCTTCGGTATTCCATTCTGTAATTACATCTCTCACAGTAGCCCCTTGGCCACTGATTCTGCATCTGTGTTACGTGTTATAACTCAATCAATATTAGAAACATGTCAACATCCATCAAACAGTATCTTATCCCCAGATATGGAGCGGGTTAATTATAAAACTATCATTCAATGCTCAGTTTGAACATCTGGGTGGGGGCGGTAGGTTTCTGTCAATCCTTAAAAGAAACATTTAAGTTGTGCATTTTACAACCATGTTAACATTATACATTATACACACTCCCCCCTTTTTACACATGAACTCATGTGTAACAAAATCCTCTAATGGGGAGGGGGACAAAACTTTCAGTTAAATATTGGTTAGGGACATAGCAAACATTATTTACAATTTTACATCCATTATTATTATTTCCACAGTAAACACTCCAGTGCAAAGAAGTGTTCCTCTCCGTCCTTCAGGCCCAAAATAAACAGAATCTTCAGATTTTAGTTTGAGTTTTACATTTGCAAACCGCCAACTCCTGTGGGAGTAAAATATCAAGTAGATTAGAGACGGGTCACAAGTGCGGTTTCCCCTTTTTGTGGAATTTTTAGGAAACCTCTCGTTTCCCTTGGAGCTCCAGAATAATATGTTAGTCCAAAAACATGCTTGGCTTGTTATTGTTTTAGAATCATGCAGTTGCACTGATCACATGCCGGCATTCATTCACACTCATACCGTCTGGTTGTCACGTCAGGTTTGGTCAGGTACACCCCAGAGTCAGTCATAGACAGTGCTTTTGTCACACTGTCAGTCAGGGTCAAAGGTCATTTGGTCTCGGTCTTTTGGCCATGTCGTGCTCTGCAGAGTCTTTTCAGAGGTAGTTCAGCATAGGCGGGTACCCTTTATCTACAAAAATATGGCATATGTGGAGCGCCATTCACGATTTCAACTATGATTTTCAAGATGGTTCTAACTTTTCATTGGGACTTCTGCCTCCCACCTTTCCTGAAACTTGGTACAAAAACTCACTTCCTTAGAGTACTACTATTGCTGCAATTCATTTACACCTAATTAGTATTCAAATGTCTAACAGATCTATTTCAGAAACGTGTGTATATAACTATTATCTTGAGTCAAAACATTACTAGGATCTGTATAGCTCTACTATGTATTTCATAGCTCATTATACTAATTTATCTTCAATTCTGGTCTACAAAAATAACAATGAAAAATTAACTCTTCAACAGTGTGTGGAACCTTGGTATCCGAACATGCAACAATTACTCCCTCCTTTATCAAGGATTTAAAAACTGAAGTCATTTCATATTTCCATCTTAAAGCCCTCCTATGGTAATAACTATGCCACAATGGTGAAATCAATTCTTTAGATTGGAATACTATATCTGGCTTGGCACTAGCTCTCCCTTTAACATTATCCATACAGATAAAGATTTGTCTCTATAGAGTGGTTGCTCAAACTATCCTTTTAATGGTGATCAATATTGTAACAAATGAGATCACTACTTTATTCACAGGTGAATAAAAATCTCTTGAAGAATATTTTGTTAACATGATGAAAAGATTGAAGAATATGGTTCTACTCTGTACTCCAAAACACCCACTGCTTAAAGTGTAGTGAATATTTCCATCATGTCTCCCCCCTTTATTGATTAATTCATGGTTAATAAATATTTCTGTCTTTACGTATTTATCAAGTCTATTCAAGTTCTTTAAATGTGGTCCCTTTTATATGCATTTGTGAATAAGTGTGTTTATGTGTAAACTCACTCATTCCCGTTTTCCTTTTCTCCTCCTCTGGTTTTCTCAAGCCGTGACTCCGGCCTCCTCACTTCTAATCGACCATGCCAACGCCTCTGATTCTGTCTTCTCTTCAGTCCATCAGCTGTTGAATCCGTCCGCTGGCCCAGTTACATCTGCAGCTCCAACCCTGTCTCCTAAAAATTACGTTCCCACAGAACTAAACTGCATTCTCAATTACGTTTAGTCAGAAACGTATTTTCTCCCACGTTACGTTCGTTATGAACGTATCTTAAATACGTTATTTTCTACATATCTTTGCCATTTATTGTCTTGCTTATAAAATGATAATAGTCATTTATAAATATCATTTTAGAGCACACATTTGAAATCAGTAGGCGAGGCTGTAATTTCTCCAGCTGTTACTCTCATGAGCAGAACATAATAGTTTTTAACATGCAAAAAAGCTGCTGTGTCATTTGTTGCACCTCAAACATTAAAACAAATCCAAAGTTACGTGTTTCTGTACTTCCTCTGAGAAGAAAGGACAGTAACAGAAGTGCTCTGTGGCTTCAGGCTTGATCGCCGTTCAAATGACAGCGTTGGTTTACCCAAAAGTGGGTGGGGCTGTAAATGACGTAGATTTTACTCTCATCTATTATTCAAACCATTCTATGTATTCTAACGTAAATTACATGCCAGTGTTTTATCTTTTTATTTATTTGTTTTTATTTTAAATCGTATAATGTCAGACTTTTTTTTATTTTTTCCAAATAAATGGCTCAGAGCCTCAAAATACTGAAATCTGTATTTTTTAAATCTTTTTTTCCTTCTAATTTGTTATTATTTTCTAAATAACACACTGTTATTTACTCAACAATAACACACAATTATCCTTGTTTTTATTTATTCGTTTAATTCTATAATCTTGGGCTTTTTAGACGTAAATAAAGTCACCGGAAACAGACGTAGGCCTATAAGGGACATTTCGAGCAATACACACAAACCCACTGAACAGATTACCCAAGATCCTCAGCTTGATTGGATGTTTTAGCCGCAATGCATGTTGGGATATGATGTTAATGCGATATGATATCGGAAAACATTTAAAAAATATATAATAATCTTTATTCCGAGTGTTCTTGCTTTTCTCTTTCGAAGTCATCACATAACGGCATTGTAATACACGGTTCGGCTGCATTAAATATTACAGATCTGCCGTAGTTCTTTATTTATAGAGCCCTGATGAGAAGACTTCTGGACAAACTTGAAGAACTGCATCTTGCATTTCTTTTCACAAAATACGTTTCCTTGCAGTATCAATAGTAATTCGGCTGACTTTTATATTTGATCCAATTGGGAGATAGGTTACATTTACACCATAACGGTGCAGAGCTGATAGAAAATGACTTGTAGTTTTTAAAGATATTACTGATTTTCTTTGAATATAAGAATGTAAATACTGAGTTGAGAGAATAGTCAGGGAATTTGGGTGATGGGAGACACATCTATAGAATCACAATTTCAATAGCTTACCATTAAATGACAGATATGCCTTTCTGTCTGTGATGTTTTACAAATCAGATATTAATGTGTAGAAGTAAAACATGAGAAATAGTATAGCAATATCCTGTAAAATTATGTAAAACATGAATAAAACTACACATCTTCAGATGTTATACATACATACATACGTGTCCTACACTAATAATACAAAGTTATTATTAGTATGCTGTGTGTACCTTGTGTGCACCGCCTAGTGGTTAAAGCACGTCATTGAATTATTTTTGTTGAATAATGTTATTTTTGTTGAATAATGTTATTTGATGAGAAAAAATATTAAGAGTACACACTTTCATAGGGGGAAAGTAGAAGGTCAATGATAGAAATATAGAATATAAAAAATCAAGAAGATACTGTAAGTGATCTCTTCAATAAAACAGTTTAGTGCTGGATGTACAAAGATATTAATATGAGGATGTGCAAAACAGACAAACTTATTAACCTTACACATAAAATAATACTTTAGGTTAAGGTCTTCTTTCAAATAAGAAAAAAGCTTTGGGGGAATCTATCTACAGATAAATATTAAGCCTGACAAGTACTTAACGTCTAAAATATTGCTTTCCTGCAATGTTACTATGTTGAAGCCCTTATTTTAACTGATATTATACATATGAATTATACTCTTATGTATGTAGATAGAATAAGAAATGTGCAGAATATGAATATGTTTAATGGTGGAGGTACACACATATTGATAGATGTCTTGTAATGCGCTGTTGAGGAACCTGTGACCCAAGTTTTTCATTCATTGTATAACTACGCCGTAGTTGTGTATATGATAAGTCAATAAACCTTAGAACATCTTGAAATCTTGAAAGAAATGTGCAAACATAGCAATAATACAGTTTTTAATGAACTATGTAGAGAATAACGAGTAATGAATATACTTTATAGAGATCTGCAGATACATGTTTAGTCTTCTCAAGCACCAACTATCAAATATCTCTCCTGATTGTTGGCACTTGACAATCACCTTACCTGAATATACTCAGGTGTAACTAAAGTCTGATTTAAGGGTTGTTTATATTTCACATCATTAATCAGAATCTGCAAAGTAACTCAAATAAATGCAGTGGATTAAAAACCAGGTTAACCTCTGAATTGGAGTGGAGTATAATTACAAAGTAACAATGAGCTGTCATGTGGGTATATATTAATGCTATATATTAATGCTGCGCATTATGGATACAAGCGATTTTCACCCATGTAGTAATTACATGTTTTAAATGTGTACACACCAATGTGTTTCCTATCGCCTAAACCTCCAGGGCTGTACACAGTTTAATACTGTCAACTTCTAATTTTGGGAAAAATGAAAACATCTTTTAAAACTACAATTCCCAGTAGAGACGTGCCATAGAGAACATGTTGCGAAATACAATAGCCAGCATGTGTAGTTCTGGGGGGGCGTTCATATCCAGTTTTGAATAGTCTGCCGTGGTTTCGTTCCATTTCAAAGAGCTTGACGCTCGGCGTAACCTTGGCACACTGCCACTCCAACATCCAATCCCAGAGCTTGAAGATTAATCACGGGATTTGTCAACGGGATTGTAGTCCCAAACGATAGCTGGGGATTATGGGTAGTGTAGTGTCTTCGGCCATCCTAAACTGAATTTTTTTTCGGATATCATATTGCATTAACAACACCACATCTGGCGTCACGGAGATCTTCTGTTACTGCTTTACATTTCATCTCCTCCTTTACAGTCTCTTCACTGTTTTATGCAGGGCGGATTCTGCTCTCATGTCCTACACTTTGCTCTTGTGCCAAATCTCGTGGCTCAGCTTGGAACTTCATGATTCTCTGGTTCTTCCTGAGTTTGAACTGTTGGAGGTGTCCGCCCTGCCTTCTCTGCTAGTATGGCCATCTGCTTTGTCGATTTCTTGTTTTTATTAGCTTCGGTATCTTTCTCATCTATTTGTATCTTCAAGAGTCTTCTAGCTAGTATTTTGTCGTCTTCATAATGTTCCCTCTTTGTTGCCTGGTATTTCATATTGTGGTGAATGAATATGTTGTCTCCATTTTTCAATGGGTTTAGTGTCTAATCCCACCACGTCTCCCAGGCGTGCCTGCACTGATCGGGGAAGGGCTTTAATGACAGCGGTTCTTCCACAACATTTCAACAGATGGAGAAAGATCATGTCGTTCTCCCGTGCAGTCCTCCCACACTGCACGGGAGGCATGCATGTCTTCCTCCGGGCCTTTCCTGAGGCTGGTGAGAGCATGTAAAACTGCGTGTTGTTGGGTAGATGTGACGAATAGCAGCCCAATACTTCGACCTGATGTAGTTGAATGAAGTGTCATCTGGGTCGTGCGTTCAATTGGCCTCAGAATCTATTGCTTTTGCCTCAAGTCGTCCTTTAATCCGTCCAAGCAGGGCTCTCATGTCTCCCATGCACAGGTGGTCTTGGGCAGTGTACCTCTCCAGTCAGATCATTCACCCACTTCTGACCTCCTTTCGTGAGTGGAGGTAGTTTTCCCACTAATGCTTCCATGTCCCTGTGAGTCCATGATTGGAATTGAAATCCTCCTTCTCCAGCTGCTATCAATGGCATGACGCTATGTGCGGTGCTCCTGAGTCTTTCAGCTATGGGCCCTGTCCCAGTTTGTTGTTGGTTGATTTCGTCGCCACTGTTTTTCACTGAGGGTGTTTGCAAGACTCTGTTGTTGCTGTGAGTGTTCCGGGTATACCGAGTGTCTGCTGGTTTCAGAATGTGCACTGTCGTCGTCATCTTCATGTCCTTGTCTGCTGTAATTTTGTGTATCAGAAGAGTAGTTTGTTCGGCGTGTTCTTTGAGAGTTTTCCCATCTTTGAGTTATTTGTTCTCCTTGTTCTCTCCTTTCTCTCCTTTGGTTCTGGTGTCTGTCTTCCATCATGTCCTGGAATCTTACATCTTCTTATCGTCTTTCCGCCAGACGTTGTTGGTATTTATTTTCCTCCCTTTGTCTTTCTGCAATAATTCTTTATGGGATTCATCTGCGTTTCGTCTTTCTGCAATAATGTATTTATGGGATATGGGTCTGTCTTCTGATTCAGGACAGTAACCAGTTAGGTAATTTTTCTCTTCTTGTTCCCATCTTTTTCTTTCTTCATATTCTTGTCTTTTGAGTTCTTTCATTCTTCTGCTGAGTTTCTTCCATTCTTCTGTTGAGCTCCTCCTCCAGCTGGAATGACATGGGTGTTTGTAACCTATGTGATCTGTCTTGCTGAACTTGGTTTTCTCTAGTCATGTCTTTCAACTTAATCATTTCAACAAGTCCTCCAACTCATACGACCAAATGGGCCGATTGTTCAGGCCCATATTACGACCAAATATGTCGTTTGTTCAAGCGCTTAATACGACCTATAATTACATTTTAAAGTGTTCGCCCTCTAGTGCTCCCGTTGAATGCAAACGTTACAGATGGTCGTTTATTCACAAATAACTAGGGTTGGGTATCGTTTGAATTTCCGCGATTCCGACTCCGATTCCGATTCTACTTTTCGATTCCAGTTCTTAACGGTTTTCAATTCCGATTCTTTGAGGGGTAAACGGATACATGCTTCTTCCACCAAAAAAAATTACATTTATTCGAGAGACTTTTACACAGGTAATATATAATAATTTACAGTAATATTCACATTAATCAGTCTGTTTATATTCACTGCTATGTAACTGTAACCTGAGAACCACTGAAACTACAACAGTGCAACAGTCCAACTTTTAAAGAACAGTTCTTGTTGAGAAAACCCAGCATATCTGCCTCTCAGGCATACCGGGAAGAAATGTTTGAACATTTTGAAGTAAAATGCTTCAATCTGGTGCACTTTAAGCAGAATGACTAGAGACTAGATCTAGGGGTACAACTCTAAACACCCAGATGAAAAAGATCGGTTGACATTTTAATAATTAAATAAGTATGTGAACATAACCAGTAACCCATAGCCAATAACAAATACATGCAACGTGTTTTATTTGTGTTGTTCATTCATATCTTATTTTACTTTGTTATGTATATTTTTTTATCTCTCCAGTTTAAAACGATATGTCTGGTTTACTGTCCTATAGTTTACATTGGAATGATTTCAGAGCAGGAGCACGGTGGACATGATTTTCACAGCTCGACAGCTGCAATAAAAGTGCAGAGAACAGCATCAGGACCTGTTCATGGCCTTTGTCGATCTCTCCAAAGCCTTCGACACTGTCCAGAGAGAACTTTTATGAGAAGTCCTTATCAGGTTTGGGTGCCCCAAAAAGTTTGTCAACATCCTCCGCCAATCTCATGACGGAATGACTGCTCGGGTGACTATAGGAGGACAAGAGTCTTCCCCCCCGCAGGGGTGTGTATTAGCACCAGTACTTTTTAACATCTTCCTGCTATGTGTCACCCAACTTCTCCACAAGGAGATTGAGGACAGTAGCGGTGTGGCAGTGGACTTTCGTTTAGATGGCAACCTCTTCAACATAAGGAGGCTCCAGGCAACCACCAAACTGCAAAGGGAGAGAGTCATTGAGCTACAGTATGCAGACGACTGTGCTCTTGTATTTCACAGTCCACAAGACCTCCAGTCTGGTCTTACTGCTGTGGTGAGAGCGTACAGCAGGATGGGACTGACCATCAACACCATCAAGACGGAAGTAGTTTGCCAGTGGAGTGCCAACATCCCATCTACACCACCCACCTTCACTGCTGCTGGTGAACAACTGTCTGTTGTACCATCCTTCAGATACCTGAGGAGCATTCTCTCTGAAGACAACACCATCGACAATGAGGTCCAAAACAGGATCAAGCAGGCATCAGCTGCTTTTGGGAGACTCCGGCGTAGGGTCTTTCAAAACAAGAACCTCCATCTCCAAACGAAGGTCTGTGTCTACCAAGCCATCTGCATCATTACCCTCCTTTACAGCTGCGAAGCCTGGGTAACTACAGCACACACCACATCAGGACCCTAGAGCAGTTCCACATACGCTGCCTTCAGCGCATCCTGGGAATCACCTGGCGTGATCGTGTGCCTCACTCTGAAGTACTCTCGAAGACCAACTGCAGGAGTATTGAGGCCACAATGACTCGGCACCAGCTACGATGGCTGGGCCATGTAGTAAGGATGCCCTCAAACCGCCTGCCTCGCAGAGCGCTATATGGCCAGCTACACTATGGTCGACGCTCTGCTGGAGGGCAGAAGAAGCGCTATAAAGACCAGCTGAAGACTGCGTTAAAGAAATGTAAGATCAGACCTGAGGCCCTGGAGGACGCTGCTGCTGACCGTAACACCTGGCGCCAGCTGTGCCAGAATAGGACCCAAATGCTGGAGGAGGAAAGGACAGCCAGGAGACAGGAGAGGAGACTCAGGAGGAACACGCCTACAGTTGCTGTTGCTACTGCCACCACATACACTTGTCCTACCTGCAATAGGATTTGTAGGTCCAGGATAGGGCTATTCAGCCACCAAAGAACTCACCAATAGAAGTGGACGTCATCATCGGATTCGATGGACAACCATAAGCAAGCAAGTGTGGTAGAGATGTGTTGTGTGTGTATGTGTATGTGTTGAGAGAGAGAGTGATTGTGTGTGTGTGTGTGTGTGTGTGTGTGTGGTAGAGATGTTCTGTGTGTGTGGTGTGTGTGTGTGTGAGAGTGTGTGTGGTGTGTGGTGTGTGTGTGGTGTGTGTGTGTGTGTGTGTGTGTGTGTGTGTGTGTGTGTGTGTGGTAGAGATGTTCTGTGTGTGTGGGTGTGGTGTGTGTGAGAGAGAGAGAGAGAGAGAGTGTGTGTGGTGTGTGTGTGTGTGTGTGTGTGTGTGGGTGAGTGAGTGAGTGCGTGAGTGAGTGCGTGAGTGAGTGAGTGAGTGCGTTGTGTGTGTGTGTGTGTGTGTGTGTGGTAGAGATGTTCTGTGTGTGTTAGTGTGTGTGTTTGTGTGGTGTGTGTGTGTGTGTGTGGGCGAGCGCGCGTGTGGTTGTGTGTGTGTGTGTGTGTTTGTGTGCGTGCGTGTGTGGTGTGTGTGGTGTGTGTGTGTGGTGAGTGAGTGAGTGAGTGAGTGAGTGAGTGCGTGAGTGAGTGTGGGTGTGTGTGTGTGTGTGTGTGTGGTGGTGTGTTCTGTGTGTGTGGTGTGTGTGTTTTTGTGGTGTGTGTGTGGGTGTGTGTGTGGAGGCGCGCGTGTGTGGTTGTGTTGTGTGTGTGTGTGTGTGTGTGTGTGTGTGTGTGTGTGTGTCCTTCCCCGCGGGCCCGCTCCGTCTGCCCGAGCGCGTCAGTCCCTGCCCGTCCCTTGCCTCCTCATCTCTCCCTCTCCTGGGCGGGCTTTCTTTTTGCGGCTTTCTGACCGTTCCGCCCGCTGTGAGGTCTATGCATGCCGGCTCTGGTCTATGCAAGCGCTGCAGTGCGCGTCCTAAAACCCGGAAGTAAGCTGCGCTCGGAGTCCCTCGACAGACCGCAACGGGATTTCTCCATAGGATTTTGGAAAATAGCTCGAAATAAGGTCTGTGGAAAACGAACCTGTTAGATAAATGCACGTTGTGTTCAGCCGCTATCCCATGAGCTCCCCATTGACATCAGCAGATAGATTACACCCTTCCGGCACAGACTGAAAACTCATCTCTTTCGACTCCACTTCGAGCGATAGAACTATTAACAAAGCACTTATATACTAATAAAGGACTGGCTTATCTAAAGTCAGTTGAGTAGCACTTGAAATGTTTTTGCTCTATGAAACCTGATGTACTTATATGATTCTGTTTTCTTCAAGTTTGTATTTTTTGGTCGAACGCACTTAATGTACGTCGCTTTGGATAAAAGTGTCAGCTAAATGCAATGTACTGTAATGTCTACCCTACTTTTATTATTTTCGAATCATAAATCTAATTCAATCGCCATTGGTGTGTGTGTGGTAGAGATGTTCAGTGTGTGTGTGTGTGTGTGTGTGTGTGTGTGTGTGTGTACCAGGGTGTCTGTGGGCGTGTCTGCTCTGATTAGATGATGTCACTCAGCTGTTCAGGGCCACAGTGTGATGGTTTGGTGGCGTTCTGATCTCGTCAGTTGGAGTTATGACATCATCAAACAGGTGTTTGTGTTTGAACTAACAACGTCTTATCATAACAACTGCCCGTGAGTCCAGAGATCAAAGGTTTCCATGGTGATGTGCAGTAATCAGTCAGAGGGGAGCTTTTCCATTGATCTGAATGAGAGATAAAGTTCTTACGTTTTGTTGAAGAACCGTAGCAGATATCGGTGACATTTTAATGCGGGAGCGTCTCAGGACCGCGGGGAGTGTCTATGTGTGCTTTTTTTGTACTGTTGGGTCAATAATGTGGCATTTTTGGCAGATTAACCAAAGGTGTGCAGCTGGTGCTGTGATGACAGATTTACAATTGGTCTTAATGGAGACAAGTTGAAAGTTGTATTTTTATTTTCCAACCTATGAGAGGTTTTCCTACGTTTTTCATGAACAACTGTCTGAGGAGTGTAGGGTTTGGGAATTATGGCAGGATTAAAACATTTTATTGGGAGAATTTCAAGCTGTCCTCCACTCTGTTTTGAGATCAAAGCACTCAAAGCCTTAACGAGCTGCTAAGTCCACACTGATGTTACAATCTGTAGAAAGCCTCTTTACCAAACTCCAAACTAAGTTAAATATCTCAGAAAGTGTAAAAGATATCAAACATGTGACTAGGAATTGAATAGCTGCAGGTCTTGTGATCATTTCAAATTTGGACTGAAGTCTCTAGCTGAAAGTATGTGGAAGGAGAAGCATTTGTTGTAAGGTGTAGTTAAAGAGGATTTGAAGAGTCGTCCCATTGACTTCCATGTTAAAAAAAGAGTTTAAAAAGCTGAATATTTAAAAAAGTATAAAATATTTTTAAAAAGTTGATGCCAAGCTCAGAGGAAATGCAAAGAGGCTACATTTAGATATAATACAGTTAAGTGTTAGTTAATGTAAGACATATATGTGTGTTCATGTGCAGACATATATAGTTTGTTAAATGGATAATTCATATCCGGCAAGACTCCTAAAGATGTCATGAGAATATACCTTTCGACATCTGGAACATGTCCAATTTTAGGAGAACTGACAATGTGTGTGCGTTAAACATTATTAGGGAACATGTTCGTGTGTCATTTTAAAAAGATATTGCCCTGGGTTTCTTGTATTTGTGGGAGCAGATTTAATGTTTCTTTAAGGATATTTTACAAATCACCCTTTTAAACTCATATAGTATTTCATACCTGTTTTTCATGTATTCTCTTATTGTTTTATAACTATAATGATCATATAAACGTGTGCCTCGGAAATAATTGCTTACATTAATGGTGACCAAAACGTTTGAGACCCAGTGAGATAACACTGAGAGAGTCCTTTAGCTCACTCAGTCTCTAGCCTCATCCCAATACCCCTCCTCGACTCCTCTCTTCCCCTCCTACGGGACTTGACCCGGAAATCGATCAAGCGCCAGGTTGAAGGACGTCCCAATAGCTGAAATGCACAAGGAGGAGTCGAGGAGGGGTGAGGGAGGAGGGGTGCGGGAGGAGACGAAAGGGAGGATACACGCGAGCAGACTACGCGGAAGTGTTTTCACTACTCGCGTATAAAAGCCCCGCCCCCACCTTCACAGCTGGTCCATTTCAACAGAGGAAAACCGACAACTGGAAGATGAGTGGGAAAGCGTCACATACATGTGTAAGTGCTCACAGCTCCGTGGGAATTATTATGTGCAATTCATTTCTAAAAGGCTTTCACATTACTATCATTATATTTATTTAAATGTAGGCTACATTTTACACCAAAACGGACACAAAAGCAGGACCAACCATCATACATTGAATTCCTTGACTAACAAGAGAAAGATTCATTCATTTAAATAAATATTTAACAACAAATGGGCCGGTTCTAAAGGTTATTCAGTTAAGCCCGATGAGAGGGGATACAGCTGTGCACATGTCATCATTAACAGACGTCGTTTAAAAGTGACATTTGAGTGAATGAGGATATCCCAATTAATACCTGAGGACTCCTCTGTCCTCGCGTCACCTCTCGTGTCTCTCGCTCGCATCTTACGGAGGCGGAGCTAAGATGCAAGGAAGGGATGCGAGTGAGGGAAAGGAGGAGTCGAAGAGGGGTATTGGGATGAGGCTTCTCAGTCTGACAGGAGAGGACTCTCCTCCACTTTGTTGTTGAAAAAACTCCTTATATCCGTTAGCGTAGCTCGCTAGCACCAGAAGCTAACAACAACACTCTTCGGTACCGGTGCGCTCTCTCTCTCGCTCGCGCATGCACACAAATTGGCTCGTTCCACACCAACACGTTCTCACTCCCAACCCGTCACATGTTGACGGTCGGTCAGAGCCCCTCCCCGTCACTCTATTACGGACAGGGCACCCCTTGAGAGTCAGTTTTCAACGGGCAGGGCATCCCATAGATAGACCTTCATAGACCTCCCATAGCGTTGATAATAGACACCATGAGAACGCTCCCCGGCAAATGCTGTCCCACAACGGTCGGTTGTTATTGTCAATATTAATATAATAATGATTTATTTTTTAATAGTCACACTCGATTTCGCCGATTTTCTTGTTGCCCCAGCTGGTCGACACCTCTTTTAGCAGAAACAAAGGCTACATTAATGTGTTAAATTGATGTTAATCCATGTGTGTGGTTGTGGAATTAATGGAGTGCCGTTGTCCGTTACAAACTCTTCAACTACAACCCTAATTATATTTAAAACATTTTAGAAGGCCTCACGAAATACTTTAATGTAAATTAAAATGTAAATGTGTGTGATGTGGTGATTGACATTATTCACCCACGGATCTATGGGTTGGGGTATTGTTCCGCACGGATATTTTAGTCAACCGGACTTCCTGTTGATATGAAATCTGAAAACATTTTTAAAATAAAATAATACTTTATTCCAAGTGTGCTTGCTTTTCTCTTTGGAGGTCATCACATAACGGCATTGTAATACATGGTTCGGCTGCATTAAATATTACATATCTGCCGTAGTTCGCTATTTATAGAGCCCTGATGAGAAGACTTCTAGACAAACAGGAAGAACTGCCGCCGAAACTGAAAATGTGACGTGGATCATAAATATATCAATTAAACAAAATCTTCAATTTCCCTTCACAATATAAGTGTCCTTGCACTATCAATACTAATTCGGCTGACTTTATATTTGATCCAATCGGTATATTGTAGGGGTGTAACGGTTCACAGAAGTCACGGTTCGGTTCGTACCTCGGTTTGGGGGTCACGGTTCGGTACGGTTCGGTACAACAAGAAAAAGCAAAAAAAAGTCCCAAATGCGTAATTCCAGGTTTGTTGTTATTTATTTTTGAACAGTAGTGCTAGTTTCAGTTTCAAAATAAGGAACTCTGAATAATTAACTGTATTAAACAGTTAAAAACAAACCACAAGCAGCACCACACACTCAGATGGCCATATTATCTATAATGGCTGATGTCAAACTAAAAGGTTTCATCAAGCTGTAAAACTAAAAAGAATGTCTTGAAAATATTACATCATAAATAATAAGAAAGTGTTTCAAGAGCGCAAAGTCGTTGAAAAACATTATGCCAAAGCTTCCGTTATTCATGTTGGTCTCTCGGCTCTCATGTCTATTGGCTTCTTAAAAACAGCGGGGATCAGCTGTTGAACAGCTGTTGTCTTTCGCCGGGCTCCGGTGATTGGCTAATCTGGATGATGCCTTCTGATATGATTTAGCATGTTTGTCGTGTGTTACCGTTAGCATACCGCACCGCTATCAAACAACGCCGACACACCGTCCTCTTCCGATCCACCACTCGCACACTTCATCGTTATTGTAGTCCACAGGGAACCCGAAATGTTCCCACACAGCTGATTTAAAAGAAGCAGGTGGTTCTAGCTCCTGTGTGTTATCTGAAATCGCCATACTAACTTTTCTTCTTCTTGTATTTAGTTCGTTTTGTTGTTGTTTCTTCTTGTTCTTCATTTGTTGTTTAAGGGCGGCTGGCAAACAGCTTTTAGGCGCAATACCGCCCCCTGGATTATATATAGCGTAGTGGATACTGCCCTGAAAGACAGACTTTTTTCCCACTCGTAAAAAAAAGGCGTATTCGCCGTGTGACTGCATGTGCCGAACCGTGACGTCCGAACCGTGACGGTACGGGACGAATACGGATACCGTTACACCCCTAGTATATTGGTATATTTACACCATAACGGTGCACAGCTGATAGAAAGGGACACCTGGTGGTTAAAGCACGTTATTGAAATGTATTATTTGTATTATTAGATATTAATAGGAGACACAGACAGACAAACTAATAAGGCTTTATTTAAACATTAAAGAATACTTTAGGTTAAGGTCTTATACATACATATTAAGCCTGACAAAGTACTAATATATTGCTTTCCTGCTATGTTAACTTGCTGTATGTTTAAGCACTTATTTTAACTGATATTATACATTTGTATTATACTCTTATAAGATGTATGTAGATAGTGTAAGAAATGTGCAGAATATGACAGTTTAATGGTGAAGGTATACACACATTGATAGATGTCTTGTAATGCACTGTTGAGGAACCTGCGACCCAAGTGTTTCATCTCCGGCCTTGTCAGGTATTGAACAATCAATAAATAAAGAACACAGAATTGTTAAATATAAAACACAGAATTTGTGTGATTATACTAAATGATTTACAAATAAACACCACTGCATATTTACAACTGTTACACATGCTGATGTAACACAAATGTTTCCAACTTGGGATCAATCAAGTATATCTTATCTTAAGATGATCGATGGCTACTGCCATATTTGCCTCTGAACCTTGACAAGTGCATGTTTCAGGCTTATCAATTAACAACAGGAGGGGTCACAGACATAAGACCAGCTGTTAAATAAAGCTCTTCTGACCTTAGCTGTCGTGTGGGTATATATTAATGCTGCCCATTATGGGCACAAGCCACTTTCACCCATTTATTAATTATATGTTTTAAATGTGAGTGTTTCCTGTCCTCTAAACCTCCAGGGATGTACACAGTTTAATACTGGCAACTTCTTATTATGGGAAATGTAAACGTCTTTTAAAACTACAACTCCCAGTAGAGACGTGCCATAGAGAACATGTTGCGAAACAGAATAGCCAGCATGTGTAGTTCTGGGGACGGGGGGGGGAGGGGGGGCGCGGTGGACCCGTTCAAATCCAGTTTTGGACAGTCTGCCGTGGTTCCATCCCATTTCAAGTGCTGTTCGATTTGTCAAGCGAAGCGGAGAGAATACTTACTTCGTAATATTCTGTAAAGCAAATGAGCTGCTCCAACCCTCGGTCCTGACAGACTCCAACTTGTGTTTATTAATCAAACAAATAAATAAACACAAGGATAATATGTGTTATTGTTGAGTAAATTGAGAATTGCACAGGGGAAAATAACGTATCTATTGTGGTGATTGACATTATTCACCCACGGATCTATTTGTTAGGGTATTGTTCTGCACGGACATTTTAGTGAGCCGGAATTCCTGTCTCCGCCGGTCTTCGCTTCCCGGGCATGAAGCTGTTTACATGTGTTTTGAGATGCTAAATAAAAGTCTAGCTTGTACCTTTGATACCCCGCCCCCGACTCCCATCTCTCGGCACCACACTATGCCACAATTTTAGATGCGGATTTTGTTAAACTAATACGTTTGTGCTGTGGACCAACACTATACATTGACGGGGAAGGGGGTAGCAATAAAGATAACACCATTAAACTGTTACACAACATAACAGAAATAATATTGATAGCAGCGTCCCCAGCAACCACCTTGGTAACAATGAAAATGTTGTATCGACACAATTTCTTCGTAATAAGTAGTAATCTTCGTAATAACTAGCAAACTAAAGATCATGTACATCCACTGCACACATAATCTGAAATAACAACTCATATTTCTCGCATCAAATGACATCAAAACGCATTTTAATCGCCAAACTAACCTTAAAATAGGCATTTTCCACCGAGAATAAAACGAATGTCGGCCATGTTTTTTTTTTCTGCAGGGAGAAATGTGAAGATCACGTGACATAGACGCCAGCCATTGGAATGAATGGTGAAAAAAACGTAGGGATCCTACATTTTCAGAGGCGTTTTTGTAGAAATACTACATCCTACGTTGTGGACCAATGTAGTTATTACACGTTTTTTTATGAGACTGGGTTGGTGATACATATGAATATGGCATATGAAAACAATTATAATTTGACTGACTCGTGAAAAACTCTTCCAAAGTAACGGTTAAAAAAAGGAGTTACACAATAATACACAATCAAACTGATAAGATACAGTATAAGTACTGTGATAATCAGCAATTTCTTAAAGGTGGGGTAGGTAAGTTTGAGAAACCGACTCGAGATACACTTGTTGTTATATTTCATGGAATGATCTTAACATCCCGATAGCAATGAATATCTGAAGTGCTTTGACAACAAATCCATGATTTGTTTTTATCAGTGGAAGCCGTGGTACTGTAAAAAGCTCGACTAATCATCTGAGCCGGCTAAAGTAACTGGATGGCCTACCTGCCTGTCAGCCTTCCATCTGGGCACACACTGATCTCGTGCCCTCATTGGTCATGTGCACGTTCGTGTGTGTTGGAGGAGGGGCTCTGTGAGGAAGTGGCAGATTTTTTCCGGCTGTGTTTTTTCAAATTCTAGCACTCGAGCTGGTTTCTCCAAAATTACCTACCCCACCTTTAAGTATAACAATAAGATTATGACATGTTTTTAAAAGGAGATACAAATGTGTTCGCATCTAAAAAGGTCTGTAAGCCTCACATGTAACTTTACATTTGTTTGTTTAAAGTTTTCATAAGGGGATCCAGACAGGCTGGACCAGATGAGGAGAGACAGATCCACTCCTAACAGAAGTGAACTTCAACACGGATTCCAAGATACATATACCCAGCTAGCAGGGAAAGTTCTCACAACTTTGGCTAACGTTACCTACAGGTTATAATAATGTTTTAAAGAAACGTTTTAATCTGATGTTCAAAGAACCTTTTTAGGATGCTTATTATTTAAAATAATGTTCTTATAAGGTTTAAGGTTAACTCAGATTTTTGGTTCTAAAAACATTCTGAGAATGTTACCATTCATTGTTCTAGGAATGTTTTCAGCGGGAAGTTTTAGTTTGGTTCCCAGAATGTTCTTCTGAAAGGTAGGATAACGTTCTTTAAAAACATTCTTGAAATGTTTGGTGATAACCTTCTTAACCTTCTTATTTATTTGTTGTTCCTCTTCCTTCTTTTCCCTTCACCATATCTGTAAAGCGTCTTTGAGCACCTGGACACCTGTCCTGCTGAAAATGTTTTAAGAATAGTTGGGCACAATGTTCTAACAATGTTATCAAAAACATCTTAAGAAGGTTATCACAAAACTTTTAAGAATTTTTTTAGAGAACGTTATCCTACCTTTTAGAAGAACAAAAATAAAACTTCCCGCTGAAAACATTCCTAGAACAATGAAAGGTACAATTCTCAGAATGTTTTTAGAACCAAAAATGTCTAGCTGGGAACTCACACATGCCACTGCAAACAAGCAATATCTGCTTACAGCTTATCATGAATTACGTGCTTGTTTGTTTTTTTCAAAAGGAAAATGTGGTGACATCAGATTTTTTAAAACATCCTTTTTTAAAAAATGCAACAACTTGTGTTTTATGGCAACTTCTGCTGAATTCTCTTTGTTTTTTAAAGCGCTCTACAAATAAATCTGACGTTGACGAGGACCGTGTTAATATTTCCCATCTGCGAGGCTCCACTAGCACCCGCATCCCCCCCGCACCCCCAAATGTGGCGCACCTACACTGATTAAAACGATAATAATACTATGATTATGTGTTTTAAATTATACAAGAAATTACTAAAAACTTTCTTTTACACAAAATCTCTCCTATTATTGAATGTGTTACTTGAATTTATGGAGTAATTTTGTATCTTTTACATTACATTACATTTAGCTGACGCTTTTATCCAAAGCGACTTACAATAAGTGCATTCGACCAGGAAGACACAACCTTGAAGAAAACAGAATCATATAAGTACATCATGTTTCATAGAGTCAAGCATTTCAAGTGCTACTCAACTGGCTTTAGGAAAGCCAGTCCTTTATTAGTATATAAGGGCTCTGTTAGCAGTTCTTTGTTAGTAATTATTGGTCGAGGTGGAGTCGAAAGAGATGAGTTTTCAGTCTGCGCCGGAAGGTGTGTAAGCTTTCTGCTGTCCTGATGTCAATGGAGAGCTCATTCCACCATTTTCATTGTATCTTCATTTTGATAAGTACATTTAAATCATAGCACCAAGTAGGGGTGGGCGATATGACGATTATATCGCCGTGACGATATTAGGTCTCCACGATATGCTTTTTCAGAGATATCGTATCTATCGTGATAAAATTAAAAGAAAAAAAATGGAAAAAAAAAAAACTATAAAAAAAATAAACTTTTCCCTTCAGTTATGCTAAAGTTTACATTTTAATTGTTTTGCACTGACTTTTCCTCATTGATGTTTTATGTTTTACTTAGTTATGTTTTACCCTCCTTTTCATGTTTATTGATGTTCACTGCTCACTTGTTCATTCAGGGATTCATTTCTGAAATAAAACCAGCTTGAAATGCTATTTTGGTCTGTTACTCCTTTTTGTTTTAGTTTCTTTTACCTTGTAGGTGCTTGTACTGTAAAGTAACTTGAAAAAATATCGTGATACTGCTTAAAAAATATCGTGATAATATATTTTTCAATATCGCCCACCCCGAGCACCAAGTAAATGTTAACTAAAGTAATGTGTTGACCTACAACCTGTGAAAAGCTAGTAAAATGTACCTGGGCAATGTGAGTAAAATTAGGCGACGCCCCCGATGACGTCAGAGGAGTTTGCGCACGTTACAGATATTTGAAAAAAGCAGACGGTTCCAGTAAAATAGATGAAAGCATTAAAGCATGGACCCTCGTCTAATATGAATACTCGTGAATTTTGAATCATGTAAGTATATTGTTGTACTGTATAAACTCTGTACATCCCCGTTAGCTTGTCAGCTTAATATGGATATCAAACAAATGTTAGCTAACGTCAGTGTTTCAGCCATATGTGACCCGCTCTATCGAAATCAGTCGGAAGTCGCAACGGCTCATTTCAGAATAAACGTGGATTTACGTAAAAAACTATTTTTTCAGGGTTCGGGTGTTTTGTTTGATTTTAAACAAACAAAGTCTTGGCTTTCAGAATATGAAACTTTTATTTCCAAAATCACACGATAAGTACATTTTTGAAGCTTGTAAAGGGACGAAGACAAGCACCTCTCACTCGCAATCTGCTCTTCCAGCAGCGCCGCCCCCCCCACTCCAGCTGACATTATGAACGTAAGAGTATAGTAATCATAGATAACACGGCAGGATCCGTTACAGTTTGTTTTCATCTGATTTAAATTAAACAAAGTCTTGGCTTTCAGAATATTAAACTTGTTTCGGCAAATTCAGGTGATAAATATAACTTTGAAGCTTCGGCATAATTACAAGCGGAGAACGGAGTAACTTGACGCCACAGCAGGCATAACAACAGTCGGTGTTTCTCCTGAGGGTTTTCCCGGGAAACAAACACAATACACACAAACGCAAAAATACACAAACACACACACTTATACACACACTTGCGAGCTTCCCCTCCAAACAAAAATATCTTCCCTCCGTAGTATTTTGATCATTTGCTCCACTAATAACCAATCAGATCGATGGATTCCAGAGAAGAAGAAACTTTAAAGGCCTTTTTCTCAAAATGAGGACTCGGTGACAGTCATTATATAATGTGACATATTTCGCTTAATATTTGGAGTACAAAAACAATCCTGATATCATCAGGAAGCTAGGAATATCCTCTTTCCAACAGTGTATACAACTCAAAATGCGTCTTCGGGTCAATGCGACTGATTTCGATGGAGCAGGTCACATATACAGTCTATGGTTTCAGTTTAGCAATTAAGCTAGTTAGCGTGCTTGCTAATTTAGCCTGCTGTCATGGACGAGGCACACACACACACAACATGTAATGTTTAGTAGTTGCTTCAAATTAGTTAACAGTTGGCAAAATTCACCGTTTTGAATAAAACATGTGGCAGTGGGGCATCTGCAGTTCAGAAGAGTTTGTCTGTTGATGGTGTTCGCGCTACATTTTCAAATGCTGCTCGGTCGCATGCATCCGACTGTGTGTGATGCACGTGTGCTTTTATTTCCTGTGTACACTGAGACAGATGGCGGCACCAGATTCCTAAAAGAAGGGTATGTCACATTCACTGCCATGGACGCGCTCTGTGGGCCAGTCTGTGATGCGGCCAGAGGGGTGATCCACGAAGAATACTGGGAAGCAGGGTGGGATTTTCACGGCGGCCATGACGGCCATGGCCGTCGTAGCCCCTCGGTCTGGCCGTTATGCCCCACAAATAATTGTACGTCCTACGGCCACCATGGCCTTTGGGCCCCTCGCACTGTTAAAAGTTGCTTTAAAAGCATCAGAACAGGTTTCTGAACTGCATTATGCTGCGTTCACAACAGACTCCATGCAAATATTCGCATTGCTCTAACCGCTGGAGTTTCACCGCGGCTGTCAGCTCTGTTTACTCCTGTTATTCAAACGGGACGCGCTGGAGAGGGGGCGGGACTTATATCCATGTAAATACTGTGGTGGAATTAACCAACTACGACCAAATTAACCTATTTTATCGTGATTTAATTGTAATACACGTTTCAAAATGATGCCGAAGTAACTAAATACTGATAACGGTTAGTAAAAACCATGCTTTAATGCTTTGACAAGTTTGCAGACAAGACGGCATGCAAAACCTTTTAAAATGCGTGTTTTGTGAATGGAGATTGGATCGATTTTTATTTTTAGATTAAATTTCGGATTTGTGAATGGGGAGTAGTAGTAGTAGATGGAAACATACCAAACACTAATTATTCAAAGTAAAGTATTTCATTTTATATACGGTAATACTAAGGAGGCATAGGCCTATATGATGATACAATTATTGATATTAAAAAAGTGATTTGTTTTTTGTCATTAGAAAGTGAAGTTATTTATTTGTAAGCTCCAAATCCTAATGTGTGCTCTCTAGCAGGGACTTTCGAGGGGGTAAAAAGGTGAACTAATTTTAGTACCGGCTCTTTTTGGTGTGAACGCGATCATGAACTAAGTTCGCATGAACCTTTGTGGGAAAAGTACCGCAGTGTGAATGCACCTATTGTTTTCATTGCATTTACAGACCCGTGTAACTCTCTGATACACCCAATGAATGCATTGACTTGCTTGTAGAACCACTACAAAACAGATAGCAACACCTATAACAACTATTTTTTTTAAAAGGGGCTACTGTATCGACCTATATAACGTATATAAATATAGTTTTTTTTTCAAAGTACCAAACAGATCCTGCATTTTAGCCATGCCTCATTTCGCTCCATTTTCTCTTTCCAGCGGTGTTTTTGCAGGGGCTGATTCTGTGAGCTGCAGCTGACCACGCCCCCCTGCAGGAGAGGGGAGCGTGCTTTGAGATCAGCTGCTGGGCTGTCAGGAGAAGAGGGGTAAGTGTTTTATCCTTACAGAAGTAAGAAGAGAAGTAATGAGGCAGAAACCCTCCTTTTTACGCAGCGGTCCAGACATAGATATCGGACGGCGACACATATTCAGTGTGCAGTTCCTTTGGCATTTGGGCAGGGATATCTAGATACTCTCCAAGGTTTGACATCATGAATTGTGCTACTTTTAAAGCAAGCAACGACATTTTCAAATCTGTAATCAAAAAGCTCCTCAAAAACACTTTCGAAGCAGTTCCTGCCGTTGTTACGTTAGTTCAAACAGTAACAACGGACTACTTTTCTTAGCGGATGCATGTCAATTTAAATCAATACAACTATTTTTTAAATCAATAAAATAATTGTCTAAATCCATAAAAGCATTTCAATTCATATTGGGAGTCATATCGTTACTTTGTTGAAAATGTGGGCGTGTAATAAGCGGGATAATGTGCACATTGCATATTGCATAAAGTACCTTCAAGCCGAACTAGATCCCTCCGCAAAAAAAAAACCGGCTCGTTCGCGGCTTCCTTCGCGGCTTCGTTCGAGACCGACACATCACTAATGCAGAACTCGTCTCTTGTATTCAGACCTGATTCAGACGCACGTTTTTACTCTGCATTGTTGTCTAAGAAAATATATGCCTGTAAGTGTTTCTATGCTCTGTTGTTTCAATATTGTTAATGAAGAGTATGTTTGACGGATACATTGTTAAATGGTGGAAATATTGCTGTGAATTCATAGTTGCAACGATGTATGCTAACCGCTAGCCTTTCAATGTAATTTCCCATAGGGGTTAGCATGAAGCTAACGCATAGTTTATGATATGGTTGTTAACACACGCGTGAAATGTATGATAATATGTTAAATGATTGCTATGCTTGAAATGAATGTACATTTTCTTGTGTGTCCAGTTGTACAGTGCTTTCTGATTAAAACTTTAAAACGGAACTTCTGAAGCCGAGTGTTCTTCCTGTTGTCTGTCTGCCCGCTACGGGAGCGGGGGCAGAATAGTGTTGTTTTAAGTGTAAAACAGTTTTATTGAATAAGAATTGCATTTGATGTTACTTAATAATATTTAAATATTACCTCCATATTTATTAAATGAAAGATAAGAATAGCAAGTAAAAATAACCTGAAAAGCCAATATTTTTTACTCGAGATTTGTAATAAGATGCACATGTAATCTTATAAAATTACTATACAATAATAAAATATACTTACAAAACTGAGTGTGACAGTAAAGTTTACTTAAGTGCCTTTAGTAACAAACCTTCTTAACTGTAAGTAGAAGCTATTTGAAATATAGCGTTGTGTTACCTCGATGTTCCTAAGTAAATCTTACTCCCCCTTTTTTCAGTGTACAGTGTAAGTGCGCCACAGTTGGGCCCATGTAAGAGTCTGGAGGAGCTGATAATTTATTCCGGCAAATTACTCAGACCTACTAATTAACCTAACCGAAGTTATTGAGTCTATGTAAGTTTACTGCTTGGCTCAGATCCACCAACGTCAGCAAGATCTCACCTCTATTAACTCCCCGAAGAACCAGGTTCAATTAACTGCTGTTTCTATTCAGACAACTCTTTTTAATCTGTTTAAGCGATCCCGAAGGATTTTGATATCAGTAAAGAGGTGTGCCCTACCTAAGTGTGAGTGTGGCAGGGTGCAGTCTCACCTTTGAAGCAGGAGAGGAGAGCGCAGATGTAATTTAGTTTTCCCAATCCAAAAGGTGGGATCAGTTTATTTCAAGAAAAATAGGTCCAAACTAATACAGGGTTTTTACCTTCTCTCTTACAACATTAATAATACTAAACATATCATGCTGGGGTTATTTTGTAATCTAAAACCTTAATTCATAGTTCATACATTTAAAAGTCTTCCGACCAAAGTTGTGAGTTTCCTCACAGATCGACGGGGTTAATCATCCACACACTATGGCCGACACATGTAAGAGGTCAGTTCCTCAAAATGTTCAGATTGAATTCCGACAGAACCCAAAGGGATTTCCTCATGGATCGAAGGTTTTAAAAAACTTTCATCTAACCATTCCCTCAGCATTCAGCTGCTCGAAAGTCCCTGCTCTCTAGCAGGGACTTTCGAGGGGGTAAAAAGGTTCGCATGAACTCATTTTTTTCTGCCTCTTTTTGGTGTGAACGCGATAAAATAGTTTCATGAACTAAGTTCACATGAACCTTTGTGGGAAAAGTACCGCAGTGTGAATGCGCCTCCTGTGTACTGCTGTGAAGGGAGAGGGATGAAACTGCCTCGTCTCCCTGCGCGTTACATTTTTGCCGCTATTCGAGTGTGTGTGTGTGTGTGTGTGTGTGTGTGTGTGTGTGTGTGTGTGTGTGTGAGGAGCTCCACGGATTAGTCCATTTTGACCAATGGGTCCATTTGGTTAAGGGCACGTAACAAAGAAAACATTGTAAAAAGAGAAATCTCCAACGAGGCGTTCTGGGGCAGCATAGACAGGTCTTCTCTGTGTTAGAGTTTTACTCCCTACAGGGTGCACTTTGAGGGTTTTGACTCTGCAGAGCGTTTACATGCAGAAAAACCTTCATAACAACAAGGGGACAGGTGATAACCGGAAAAGCATGACATGGGACCTTTAATAATAATAATAATAGATTTAATTTGTTAGCGCTTTTACAGGTGCTCAAAGACGCTTTACATATATGGTGAAGGGAAAAGAAAAGGAAGGAACAACAAATAAATAAGAAGGTTAAGAAGGTTATCAAAACATTTCAAGAATGTTTTAAGAAACGTTATCCTACCTTTCAGAAGAACATTCTGGGAACCAAACTAACTTCACGCTGAAAACATTCCTAGAACAATGAAAGGTACAATTCTCAGAATGTTTTTAGAACCAAAATGTTCTAGCTGGGAAACTCACACATGCCACTGCAAACCTGCAATATCTGCTTACAGCTTATCATGAATTACGTGCTTGTTTGCTTTTTTCAAATGGAAAATGTGGTGACATCAGATTTTTTAAAACATCCTTTTCAAACAAATGACAAGTTGTTTTTTAAAGCGCTCTACAAATAAATCTGACGTTGACCATGACCGTGTTAATAATTGCCATCATAGGAACGTTTTATAAAAAAAGAATAACCTCCTGTAAACATTATCCGAATGTTGCTTTGAAAATGGGGACTAACACAATATACACAAGGAGGGGAAACAGGTGGAAACAATCAGGGTGGGGAAACCAATCACGACACAGGAGACCATAGGGCGGGAGCATGGAGTTCTGAAACGAAGGGAGAATAACTTTTCAAAATAAGCAGAAGGCACAGGACAAAGGGACATGACAAAACTAATATGTAGATGTACATATTATGTACATCATAAGTTTCCGAGACTGACAGGTTGTTAACATCGCAATTTATCAGTGGATGTTTTCATTACGTGTTGATTTCTATCAACGGGGAGTACTTCAGGAAAGTCGACAGAGGGGGGGGGCTAGTGGAGTACTTCGTGACCACAGAGTGTGAACGTTGTGATCAGCTGTTTTAGCGCAGTTCTCCAGTGAAGGGGGGAGTCTATGAAGGTAGATATGGTGCAAAATGCGAGAGCGTGAAAACCTGATGTGAGCACTTGCAGAAAAAAAATCTGAGTTTGTGTGCCTTACATTTACACTTGTATACAATATCCACGTAACTGTGAACCAAATGTACACTTGTATAACATATTCCACGTAACTGTGAACCAAATGTACACTTGTATAACATATCCATGTAACTGTGAACCAAATTTGAAGTCACAGAAGAAAAAAAAAATGTTTTTTGTAGCTTGTAGGAAAAAAATGAACTTAGAGATGAAATGTTCACTTCACTTAAATCGACGAATCTGCGGTCTGGACTTTTGCTACACTTCTTGCGATAAATGTGTCGCAAAAAGTAATTTTTCACCTGTATATGTGGGGGGAGGGAGGGGGGTTGGAGCGAAGGGGCGGAGCTATCAGAACAACGAGGCTTGGGTCAGTCACAGTCACAGTCAGGTCGAACCGGATGACAGCGGGGCTACTGTTTGTGTCGCTACCAGTCCTCTGACATGGCGCGTCAATCAACGGTAAGTTTCGCCCATTACTTGCCCAGTATTACTTTGAATATTATTATTGTGATTGAGGATTAAATCAGCTTTGAAGGACCACCGTTTTATATCGTGCAGTTTAGCGGCGAAATAACGTCAGTCAGCCAGCTAACGCTAGCTTTGTTGAGTGTATGCTAGCTAAACAAGTAGTGGTTGTAGTCTATACAGCAGTAATTCATATAGTATAGCCCACTGCCTCACTAACGGTTGATAAGCGTTTATGAAAATAAAAACCAATTGAACTGTACTGAAATAATGACAAGTTTTATAATTGTCTTGGGCTCCTGCTGTGTTTTTAAAGCCTTTGTAAATTATCCATGCTATTTTCTATTTAGCTAACGTCAAAGTAGTGTATGTGAAATCAACCTCACAATAAGATGTGTGTCTATTACAATTATTAATGTCATATTTCAAGATGATTACTTAGATATTACAATATGGTTGGTTGAGCTGGAGTTCATTATTGAGCTTACAAGTTAACGTCACAGTCATCTGAAGAACGAACCCAAACCTTGTTGTTTTTATTAATTGTATTAACCATTTATACAAATAAACGGTAAGCATTGGTAACACAATTTCCAAAGTTACAGTAAAATAAAAAGGACCCTGACTCGGACAATACACAATCCAACATGTTCAACAGAAGAGAATCAGTTATATTGTTTGTACACATGGTACTTTACATATATAATCTGTTTGTTTTAAGGTGTCCAGGTGATGCAGACAGGCTGGACCAGAGAGTGAGAGACAGAACTGGACTCCAGCACAGGTACTAAGACTCTTTTTTCATACTGTACAAAGAATCAAGAAAGATATTGGTTTAAATTAATGAAGTATTGACTTGAATACACTGATATACATTCCATTAAACAATACTAAATACTAGATCACTTACACATCAGTTAAGTTGAGGATTTATTCCATGCAAAAAGTCACATTTAGATGTTAACAAGCAATATGACTTTGTCAGCTTTCTAATTTAATGTATTGAAGGCAAAGATATTTAACACATAGTGAGAACTGCTAATATTTATCTCTCAATATTGTCTGTAAAAAAACGTGGTAAAAGTTATTCTTTCAGTGAGACAAACAGAGCAAGCTTCTACAGTTGCACTATGTTTTGATAACAGTTAAATATTTTTGATAATAAACTATATTTCAAGGTTGATGAATTTTCATACTGTTCATTCATAATCTGATTACAATTAAAAAATAATTATATCAACAGCCCCAATAACACACAAACACACCCTCTTTCATAAATAACACACTTGTTCTGCAATAATGTTTTCTGTTTCATGTAATTTTTGTTAGGAAAGGACATGCCTGAAAGACACGACATCTTCTCCTTCTCTGAGGGTCAAGAAGAAACATCCAAAGGAAACATTAAAAGCTGATGTTATGAGATTTTAAGGACCAGTACAAGACATTCACTAAGAAAACTACTTTTATTGTGAAAACAAAGATCTGCACAACCGAATATTTTTGTAGTCTATCAGGACCATCATTTGTTTGTCGGCACTGCCTGCACCTCAGAGAAGGGGTGGTTATAGTCAGGCTTATAAAGTGTGGCGAAAAACATAGTCAGCTGATCGAAGCACCTATTTCCACATCTACACTCCATCAGCTGATTATCTTCTATGTGCCTCACTTTATGAGCTTCACATCACTTGTGCCTTGGACCGCAGAGTTTGCAATGTCACAAATAAATGGGGCCAATCTTCAGTCAGATGTGAATGTGTAATCTAACATTTTCAGTAAGAATAATGGACAAAAGGAATGCAAATACAAATACAATTTATTGAAATGTGAACCAAAAGTTAATCAAATGTTTTAAATAAAAAGCACACATGGACAGAAGGTGTAAACCTATTAAATGTATAAGTAAACGCATTTAGTCAAATAACGTGACAGACTAGGCCTGTGCAGTTGGTATCAGCTTTGCCCAGCATGGGCTCCTCCATCAGGCCTGGTCCTCCTCGCTGAGGAAAGACCCTCAGTCCTCTCCAAACCAACAGACAGGACGTCCATCACACGGAGGTTTCTCCCTGAAGTCTTTGCAGCTCTCTGGACACCACGCTGTCTCAATCCGTCCACACTGAATATGAGAGGGGAAAAATGAAAATAATAAATGCTTTAGAGACAATAAGAAACATAAAGTTGACTGTTGAGTTGCTCAGTTTTTTTAGATTGTCAATACTATTACTGTATAACTAATATCTCAGGTTAAGAGGCACCTTCAAATAAAGATTGGTCTTTAAATACATGTTGTCTTTTGAATTGTTTGTCTAAAGTCAAGGATCTAGAACTGGTACTTAGTTTTAATAATACAGTCTGGTTATTATGCTGTTTGGAGGAGGCATCGGTAAGAGCACTAACTAGCTGTACACATGTAACACATGTACCTTAGCTTGACTTAAATGTATTAAACGTATAGTTCAGTGATGGCAAAATATAAATAACTAATGTCATGCAAACATATTAATATTTGCTTGATTCCAGAGTTGAATTTAGCACAATTGCATACAAACGTTAAGGGATTTTAAGATTCTGAAGTCTTCGTTCTAAATAGAAAATAGCATGGATAATTTACAAAGGCTTTAAAAACACAGCAGGAGCCCAAGACAATTATAAAACGTGTCATTATTTCAGTACAGTTCAATTGGTTTTATTTTCATAAACGCTTATCAACCGTTAGTGCCAAAGCAGTAGGCTATAATATATGAATTACTGCTGTATAGACGACAACCACTACTTGTTTAGCTAGCATACACTCAACAAAGCTATCGTTAGCTGGCTGACTGACGTTATTTCGCTGCTAAACTGCACGATATAAAACGGTGGTCTTCAAAGCGGATTTAATCCTCAATCACAATAATAATATTCAAAGTAATACTGGGCAAGTAATGGGCCAAAATGTACCGTTGATTGACGCGCCATGTCAGCGGACTGGTAGCGACACGAACCGTTAGCCCCGCAGTCTCCAGTCACCCGAGCCTCGTCCTTCTGATAGCTCCGCCCCTTCGCTCCAACCCTCCTCCCTCCCCCCACATCTACAGGTGAAAATTACTTTTGCGACACATTTATCGCAAGAAGTGTAGCAAAAGTCAAGACCGCAGATTCGTCGATTTATACTGCCACAGAGCAGATTCGTCAAGTTGTAATGACTGATTTGAGAGGTTGTAATAAATAAAGTTGCAGTTGTAATGGAAAATATATTTAAAAAATGTGTATTTTTCTGCAAGTGAACATTTCATCTCTAAGGTTCACAGTTACGTGGATATTTTTACAAGTGTACATTTGATTCACAGTTACGTGGATATTTTATACAAGTGTAAATGTATGCACACAAGCACAGATTTTTTTTCTGCAAGTGCTCACATCAGGTTTTCACGCTCTCGCATTTTGCACCATATCTACCTTCATAGGAGTCTCCCTCCGCTGCTGGTTGGCGTAGTTTTGGCACAGTTCCGTTGTACAGACCGACGTTAACAGCAGCCTGTCTGTGCACACGGAGACCGACTCTGTCGTCCGGTGATCGAACCGCCTTCTGGAAAAGCTTCACAAGTACGTCGGTACGCAAATGCGCTTTGTGACACAAGTGACGGTACGCATTTCAGATTACGCACATAACCTGCGTACCAGTTATGTGCACCCCTGTACCAGAGCCATATTATTACTATTATATGGCTCTGCCCTGTACTACAGCAAAAGTATTCTCCGTCGGGACTTCCTGCAACAACACCACGCCGTTATCAAAGATGTTCTATTGAGAAGACGATCACTACGTGACAAAAGTTTTCAAAACCGTGGCTCCTGAAATCAATCTTACTAACTGCTGTCTGTGCAATTTACTCCGCGCGAGTTGGCAGACTTTATTTTTCATGGTGGGGCTAAGCCATTTCTTGGTATGGGTGTAGCCTACCCCAGCCATACCCTGGCGCTGCCACTGGTGGCACGTATGGGGCGGGCCATTCTGCACATGCGTTAAATGCGTTAAATATTTTAATGCAATTAATTCAAAAAATTAATTACCGCCGTTAACGCGATAATTTTGACAGCACTAATATTTATACAATAATTATGATGATGAATGCATATTTTTTTACCACTAAAATACAGCAACACATCTTTGATTCATGTCGTTTATAACTGGAATATTACAATTATTATTAACTGTGTCTGTAGTCTACAACACAAAAACATAGGAAATAACAACAATAAACACGATTTAAACAGACACAAACATAAACCATTTAACTACGTAGCCTACTACTTGTAGAAATACAAATGTCCAGGAAATATTCCAAAATCAACAACAACTGCGAGGCTGCACACACGACGTTCCGCTTCCGCAACGTTTTGAAACGCGCCTGGTGTGTTAGGTCGCAGGAGGAGGTCGCAGCCGCTGCGCAGCGCGGCGCAGATGCTCCTGGTGCGTTTAGGGGGTAATAGACTTCAATCCTATTTTTAGCGGAGCCCACGGCGATACGCTTCTGGGACGCTTCTGAGCCGTAACGCGGCGCGTCTGGTAGAATAGCACCCATTGACTAGAGTGGCCGCGATCCTTGCGGACGCCGCGGCGCAGCCGCAACGTGCCCCCCCTAAATGCTGGCGTCTATGTCACGTGATCTTCAAATTTCTCCCTGCAGAAAAAAAAACATGGCCGAACTTCGTTTTATTCTCGGTGGAAAATGCCTATTTTAAAGTTAGTTTGGCCATTAAAATGCGTTTTTGATGTCTTGATTTGAATAGTGTGCCGTCAATGGGTTTCATTCCATTTCAAAGTGCTGTTTGACGGGTGTAAACTTCGCGCACTGCCACTCCAACATCCAATCACAGAGCTTGAGAACTAATCACGGGGTTTGTCAAACAGAGCACATGGTGTAGTCCTAAATGATAGCTGGGGATTCTGGGTAGTGTAGTGTCTTCTGCCATCCTTTACTCCGAAAAAATATTTGTTTCTCCAAATCGAAGGGAAAAATACAAAAGCATTGCACACAATTTAAACCAATCAATGTAATTAACAAGGATAATCTGGTGTTTTTTAGTCGATGAGTAGTGCAGATATCACTGTAACATCAATCGACAGTAAGGGGAATACTTACTTCCGGGTGTACAATTCTCCGTTATCCAATGGGAATGGACGCTCACATTGCCTTTAAGGGCAGCCGACACAAACGAATGCCGTGCTTCCTTGAGCGTCAAATCCCGCCGCAGATGGGAATACATTGCAATCAGTTGAAAGCTATTTGCGTCCCTTTATGACGCTGAAGGAGCCGAGGAGCGCCACAACTGCACGCCTCGGGACCCTGACCAAGCGTCGCTCCTGGACGATTATGGAGTGAGAGTATGTTGGTTTTTGAAGATTCATAGCTAACCACATTGCAGATTATAGATTATTTTATTTTTAAACCTCAATTTGTAATCCCTCCCCCCCCAGGGGTAATTTCTCCAACATTTCTTCCGGGGGAGGATCCCCCCGGACCGCCCTAGTATGGTTTGGTCACCATTTCCATAGCCCCACCAAAAATATTTTCCACCAGCCGCCACTGAATCTCACATATCATCAACAAGCTTTAACATGGGGGGTAATTTACGAGTTAAAGCACTCATCACTCAGGGGCGGACTGGAACAAGGGCAGCTCTGAACGTGTTGTGCTAAATAGGACCACAACACCTTCCGGCGCTGGTCGAATGTACTTATTGTAAGTCGCTTTGGATAAAAGCGTCAGCTAAATGCAATGTAATGTAATGTAATGTAACAACAATCAGCATGCAGTAACAGTCTGTAGATGGTTGTCATGACATTTCTTCTCAATACTATTAGTTGCCATTGTATGCAATATGACAGTCACAATAAGCATTTTTCCAAGCTTTGTATATACAGTGCCAAAAGTATTTAACTCAACATTTTTCTTACATTAACTTTTTTTCCAACACAGCATTTACATTGTTAGCAGTTATGTTTTGGTGTACTTCTAAAGGTAATTAGTTATTTGCTCACTGTACATTTATTACCATTTATTTCGGATATATTTATTTATTTCAATTTAACAGCTAACCTTAGAGTGGCGTAAAGTTGGCGTGCCGTTGAAGTAGTGCAACCCTGCTGTACTCGTCTGTAGTTTGTTTATAGCATAACGTTAGCATTTTGCTTCTGGCCATTAGATTTATGTTTCGAAAATTAGGGTAGAAATGTGGAGATTTTCCGGCTGAACCAAACGTGCATTTATCAAACAGGTTCGTTTTCCACAGATCTTATTTCGAGCTATTTTCCAAAATCCTATGGAGATATCCCGTTGACTCTGAGACGAGGGAACCAATAGTTGTAAAATGCTAACTCACTTCCGGGTTGTAGGACTCATCACTGCACTATATCTCCGGTCAAGTAAAGCTAATATGTGTTTAGCTAGCTTGTGCTTTAAAAAAATATGTAACTACAACTGATTTACTTGCAATAAACATTAAAATATTGGAGGCATGCGGTGCAGCAACTTACCTGCTTGGCGAAGTCAGACAGAGAGGAAGTTGTAGCCGATGTCCGGTGCGTTCATGGTCATCGGATAGTAATCGGTAGCATGGTGTTCACTTACTACGCGATCGCACAAGGTAACGTACAGTAATTCCACAACCACATCCATCTCATAACATTTTACTTTCAGTGCACTAACACTAAATGTGACATTATCCTGAGTCTAAATGTGGATCGTCCTATGATGTGAGAGCTCTTCATTGGTTAGCCAAGACTTTCGAGGCATGCTTTATGCAGTGGCGGCGCCAGAGTATTTTTGTTGGGTAATCTCTGGTAGGGCTAACCCATACAGTGGTGGGGCTCGAGTCAGTATTTGTAATGTAATTACATACACGCTATATCGCACCCCTTGACAGTGAAACGCCACGCGTGAGGCTTTTATTAGTCTCCTTTTATCAGCTAAATTACATCGAGAGCAACATGTGTGAGTTAAACAATACAATAGCCTATTCTGCTAATTCCACATTGTTACAACATGCTACGCAGCGGCAGAAACAAGAAAAGTTGGCATATAGAATTGACACGGAGAGGGAGAGAGAGAGAGGGAGAGAGAGAGGGAGAGGGAGGGAGAGAGACAGAGACAGAGAGAGACAGACAGACAGACAGAGAGAGAGGGAGAGAGAGAGGGAGAGAGAGAGACAGAGACAGAGAGAGACAGACAGACAGAGAGAGAGGGAGAGAGAGACAGACACAGCACACAACAGGGGGCCTGTGTCTCTATTGTCATACAAAACACTTTTTCAAATGACTACAAAAATATATTCAATACTCACTATTGACGTTCTCAAAGCAGCACGATCCGCCGGTTGTTGTGGTTGGAAGCGAAAATGTCAATGACACGCTGGACATCCAGTGCCTTACTCCTCTGCTTATTGATAGCCAGAAGGCCCAGGTTGCTGTTCCGTGCATCACCACTGCTGTTTCTTAGATCAGTCTTGATGCGACGGAGACAGGAGGAGCTGCGTTCGCAGAGGTCACAGGCAGAGTCAGGGAAATGCATATGAGTCTGTGTAAATCCGTAAAGGCATCCTTGTAGGGTCACATTAAAGCCAGAAATCCCACTGTGTCCTTCAGTTCATGTCCCTGTTGTTTCTTTATTTCCAGTAGGCGCTTAACCTGGTGTAGCTCTGGGGTCAGGTTCTCTTCCGTCACTCCATAGAACTTGGCCATGGGTTGCAGACATTTTTTGTCTAAGAAGGATGCATGTTTGGGGCTGAGTGCCGAGACTCCGGATAGAACACCACCGGCCTCGGTTGAGAAACGTCTTCTCATTTCAACCACAAGTCTGTGGATTACTGGGTAGAAACACTCTGTGCGCAGCACATCTAGGGATGTAACTGGTGTACGTTCGATTTGGGCTTCCACAACAAACTCCTGTAGATGTCGAGGAGGCTGTGCCTGTCTCCCTTCGGGTGTCTCATTGTGATTTACATTGGCTTTGGTGCACAGGTCGCTTGCCCTCTAGCATAAGCCTGAATGGTCTCAACCATATTGCGTCAGTAACAGTGCACTTGTTGTTACAGCAGGATCAGTTTGTGTGTTTTGGACACGACCGATAGATTTTCGCAATCCGTGTTCTCAACATGCTTACTTTAACATAATGTATCATGGTTGGGCTAAGCCATTTCTTGGTATGGCTGTAGCCTACCCCAGCCATGCCCTGGTGCCGCCACTGGGTGTATGATTGAATATAATAAAAGTTCCTCGACTACTTTTCTTAAATGTAGAAAAAACTGTACATATTCAATTCAACACATTTTAATAATAAAAATAGAACATGGAAGTCGAGTAAAACCGAGTGGTGTCATCATGTGTTAAAAGCTTGAATGAAAAGGTGAGTTTTAAGAAGTGATTTAAAAGATGTCACTGATTCTGCCAGCCTCAGATCCTCGGGCTCGAGCTCTGACGCTGAAAGCTCTATCACCCTTTGTTTTTAGCCTGGATTTGGGGAAACCAGTACTACAAAATCATCTTTGACTATTTGAGTAAATGTACTTTCAATGAAATATAACTTTAAAGTGTGGGTTGCCAGAAACATAACACACACATACACATAAACTTGTTTTCATCACTCAAGGGGACATTGTGTTGACTAATGTATTCCCGTTCCAAAGCCTAATCTTTACCTGAAATGGGTGGCAGTGGCTCAGTCTGTAGTGCCTTGACATTGGGACAGAAGGGACGCCGGTTCACTTCCTGCACAAGTGCCCATGAGCAAGCCACTAAATGAGTTACAACATTGAATTGATATTCTTGAGTTTAATTACATCAAGTTTTGTTAATACATTTTGGTTCTGACATGTTTCTGAAATAAGTTGAAAAGACTTTTCACCTTTAGATAAATGCTCTTCTCTAAAAAGTCAACCAAAATTCCTCAAACTTTTGTTTAAAACAAAGATAAATAGTTCCAAGATAGCTTATCCCTTTAGATACATGTGTTGATGCAAACTGCTTGACTGTGTTTTCAGAAGATTTGTCATGCTACCAACAAATGTATTTACAATTAAAAAGTTCATCCATTATTGAGATAATTAATGAGTTTAAGGTATTTTCTGGATGTAAAGGTCAATAATGGAAAAGTCCTTAAAGTTACCACAATTTAAAACGCTCAGATTTAGCACACCTTCATTTCCAGTTTGCTTTTAATGGGTTCAGGCTTTATTTCTTCTTTTCAATTACATGAAACGTTTTTATTTAGATCCAGTTGTGAATGATACTGTGATTTCTAATAAGATAGACCCTTAAAACTCACTTTTAAAACTTTTATTAAACAACAAAATCACATAACACACTCAATGGGAACTCAACATTCTTTTATTATGAGACATTAATGATCACTAGATGTTTGTCTTTTCACATTCATTTGAGTTCCAACCTTTTCATATTGAATTACAAAATCCTTTACATATGTAGATTTTAACCTTTCATTTTACAAAACCCAACATTGACATTACGCCTTCAGTTATTGTGGAAAGCCAAAGAAAACGCATCCGTAACCATTTTAAAAGCATTAATTCATTATGTATACATTTTTCTTTTTTCTTGTCAAAGAACAAATTAGTTTACAGTACATTACTATAGTTTAGAATGTTAACGTCTTGCTTGTTGACGATTTGTCACCCTGTTAGTATTTAATTGAAACTCACCACTGAAATAACTGATATTACTAGTAAATCACAACAAACAACAAAATCTAAAAAGGTGACTGAAGATTAACAAGGAGGTATTCCAGAGGGTCGGACTGTATCATGGAAACCTGCACAGCAGTTATTTCTTTGTTTTTTTTCCAAACCAAGAAGTGAACATTTTCCAACCTTCTTTCACAATGGTCCTAATGATGTCAATTGTTAAAGCGCTGTCCTCAGCTTGCTTCCTGGCTTTCCTTTCCTCCTTTCCTCTTATTCTCCTCGTCTCCTCCTCCATTTCTCTTGTGTGAGCTTCTCTCACCCTTTCCCCTCTTCTCCTATTCTCCTCCTTCTCTCCTCCTCCATTTCTTTTTTGCAAGCTGCTTTTAGGCTGTCCTCCTTTTCTCTTATTCTCATCTCCTCCTCCATTTCTATTTTGCCATCTGCTTTTAGGCTTTCCCCCTCTTCTCTCATTCTCCTCTTCTCCTCCTCCATTTCTCTTTCACGAGCTTCTATCTGCCTTGCTGACCTCTCACCATCCTCTTTGATCTTTTGTAATTGTTCCTCATACTTTTTCTCTAATCTCTTTTTAATTTCCTCTTCCTGTTTGCGTATTTCGTCTTCTCTCTCTTTAAGGATTCTCTGTGTTTCCTCTTCTATGGCCCTCTCTGCCTTCTGGAACATTTCTGTGGTGTAATGGCTTCCTCCGTTCTTCTCTGCTATATTTCTGATCTTGTCGAGCAGCTCTCTGACCTGAGAACAATCATTCAGGGAATTATTGAAGACGTGGTACTGCCCGTTACATCTGGCCACAAGTTCCGTTAGATCTTCACTTTCCTCGATGAACTCTTCGATAGGTTCCCCTTGGAGCAGATCACCGTGGGTAAAGAGAACCATGCTGAATCTGTTCGCTTCTTCTCCAAAGATTTCCCGAATCTTCTGCACCGTCTGCTTTTCTTCATCTGTGAATCTGCCCAGTTTGATGACGACCAGGAAGACGTGGGGTCCAGGAGAAGCATACGAAATGCTCTGCACAACGTTCTCTCTGGTCTTCTCTTCTTCAATCTTGGTGTCAAACAGACCTGGAGTGTCAATAACCTTAACTCTTTGTCCATCAACTTCACCAAAGGCATTAGAACAGTCTACAGTCAATGATTTAAAAGAGAACTCTGATTTAAAGGACTCTTTTCCCAGAATGGTGTTTCCTGTGGCGCTCTTCCCAGCTCCGGTCTTCCCCACCATCACAATCCGGAGTACATCGTTATTGTATGTGTTTGATTCTGATGGGAGGTCTGAAAGAAATTAAGAAATATTTAGCAATCTAGGTATTTATAAAATGATTTAACTACCACATGAACAATAATGACAGAGAGGGGGTTGGGCTCAAAATAGTTTTAATAAACTAGAACATCTCTAGAAGCTATGTCCTTCAATTGATATTTTTCATATATTCCTGTATACCAGGGGTCTGCAATTAAGTCTGGCCTTGGGCCAATTTTTTTCTGAGCCACTAAATGGCGGGCTGGAACATAATCAAAGGCTTATTTCAGTAATTGATTGTTAAAATATGTGACACGTTTGAATGCTTGGGGGAGGGGGGTGCTAGTGAACTGTCAACGGTGCCAACAAAGCTGCCAACTGGGATGGCAGCATATGCTCCACCACCCCTCGCCCTCCAAGATCAAGTGGCGTTTTTTTTTTTACATGAGCAAGAGAGAGGCACCATGATGAACACAAACACTGGAATTAAAATCAAACTAAATGGTAATCTTGTCTGGACTTTTGACCTCTTAATTGTGTACAACCTGAACTGACATGGTGCAGCAGTGGCCTCTAGCTGTACGTTTATTTTAATAAGAAAACCTTTTTGACAAATAGTCACTACAACATGTTTAGTTTCTATCTTTCATACTTCTACAAATTACCCCATTTTGGGCCTAAACAAACTTGTAAGGGTATACGTTGCCGTTAGTTATAACCAGGAGCCCAAACAGACTTCTGACTGGCTACCCCTAAATATTCTTATTATTCTTAATACGTTTCTTGTAGTCTTGTGAACATTTTGTCAAATCAAGTAAAAGCAGTGATACATTCCCAACATTGGGAGTGTATCACCCAGGCTCTCAAAATGCTTGGAATTGTATTTGTATTAACTGTTTTGATCAGTTCATTATTAGGAAATATGTCAAGCTACATATCCAATCTATAAATATGTATTGAGATAAGTTGCAATCATCATTAACAATAAAGTGTATTCACTTACCATTTTGGGCGAATTTGCTGGCCATAGCTGGTGATGGAGGGAGGAGCTGGTCTGCTGCTGAGCTGAGGAAGTGAAGTTAGTCTGCAGCAACAGCTCCTTAAATACAGACTGCATGCAGCAAACCACACCCACACACTGCTGACATCACAGTCTGAAGTGCAGCTACAGTGGGAGGATTCATAGATTAAAAAGTATAAATCCTTCCCTTAATAAACAGAACAAGGGGAAATACAGCCTCATGTGTTCAGATTGTTTTTAATTGAAGAGACTAAATATTTTAGATATAAGCCCTCAATGCTCTTTACATATCAGCATTCAGCCATGCACACACATTCATACTGTCAAGGCTGGAGGGCAGGGTACCAAATGCAGTAAACCGTTGGTTGAAATCAAACTCCGTTATTTGTGGAATAGGCCAGGCAAACAAAGTAAAACAAGGCAAGGCAACCATAAACTCAGTTCAGAACCGGCACAAGACCGGCAAAGGCTGAAACAAAAAACAGAACTTAAATGCACACAAGACTAATCACACGAACAAGACAGAGAAAAGAGAAAACACAGGGGCTGCCCAAAAATACCTTAAATGGTAAAAGAAATGTGTAGAAGCGTTGATATGTTTACAGAATGACCAACAATACAACATGATGGACAATCGGATGAACAGTTATACATAGCAAACACAAGGAACTTGGCTTGATGTTGATAGTTTGCTTTATTAAATGGTTTTAATGTAACCTACAACAGATCTACACAGTCCTACACGTACAACTAAATAAAAGTAATATTTTCGGATAGAGACATAAAGTAGCATCAAAATGGAACTGTTGCATTTATTCTGCATTTCACTTTACAATCTTTTACTTGTCGTGTTTTTTCTCAGCTCTTCAATGAGCGTTGGAATTTGTTGATTCACGCCCTTTATCGTTCTGTTTCTAGTACAGCTTGAATATCCAGTCCACCTGCATGTTCAGTGTTCATTTAGATAACTATAAACAGCGAACCCGGTTCACCCTCCCATCAGCATTTACAAGAAATGCCACCTGTTCTTATAAATGCCACCACGCCCATACAGAGCAGCAGTTGTAGTCGTAGCTCGTAGTCTGTGTTCCCAACATGATGTGAAATAGATATGTTTAAAGACGTTGTGTAAGCTTTCAAATAATTTCTGAGTTACTGTACTTTTAAATAAAACAACACAAGCATACAGAGTATGTTAATAATCTGAAAAGCAGCTAAACAAGAAAACACTGTACCACGGGCCTTCTGCCAACTTTGTGGGTGGATGTAAAAGGGCAAGGCAAGTTTATTTTTAAAGCACCTTTGCCATGGGGAAGCAGCTGATAAAGATCACCTAATTCTGATTCTTACCACCATGGTATGCCTGAAAGGCCTGCCAGCTTCACAATCAGCTTCATTGGCTTGATTGTGTTGAAATTGAACTGTAATCCAGAAATAACATGTCAACCAGTTTTCTGCTATTTCAGGTTCAGGTGTAGAGTGAAGTGCCAGGGCCAGCATGACGTCCAACTCATATGTAGGGGGTTCACCGTATCTAGAACCTCAGCGTTATTGGATTGGAGAACCATTTTGTGCTAATGTCGCCCACTGACATTCACATGAACGTACAGTTAAGGTGTTGCAGTAAGCAGTGGGGACAATTAAGGCGAAGCAGACCGTGCAATAAGTTGCATTAAATACAAAGATTGGAAGTGATTGAAAATATATAATAAAAATGTACTTCCAAAATGTAATATAGTTACATATGACGTATTACTCTCTTTTGAAAGTAATAAGTTACATTACAATATTACTGTCTCTGAAATGTAATGAGTTACACTGCTTTAGTTACTTTTTAGTTACTTTCTCCAAAATAACCGCAAAAGAATGGCTAGGTATTTTAAATGCTTAAATGTAGTTTAGTGCAAGCAAGTGAGAACATTTCAAGTGAGTTAAAAGTGCAATCCTGACATATCTCATACAGTCCAAATGTCACGATTCTCATGTTATGTCACATGTGTAGTTTTGTCTGTGTTGGTGTTTTTCTTGTCTTTGGGTTTCCTGTTTTATTGTGTAAAGTGTTCACCCCCGTTTCCTGCCTGTCTGCTTTCTGTCTGTTTCCCTCCCCTGATTACCCGATTGTGTTCACCTGTTGTCCTTGTTTTTCTCCTCCCCTGCCCAGCTGTTTCTCGTCTCGTGATTACCCCTCCCTGTATTTAGTCTTGTCTCTTTCTGTGTTCAGTGTTGGGTCGTTGTTTTGTTGGTGACTGAGTTAACCGGTGAGTGTTCCTGGTTGTCATTCATTTTTCAGTATCCTTGAAATAAAGGTTTTCTCAAAGTTATCTGCATTTGGGTTCTGCTTCCTTCACTCGACCGTGACAGAACGACCCAACCAGAAATGGACCCAGCAGACGATCCTTTTGAGGTGGAGCTGCAACATTTTTCTTTCACTTTGCATGTTGCTACGATTGGTGGAATGAAGCGTCCAGTGTTCGACTGAAGGAGGCCGCTCTGGTAGAGGCTGCACCGGTTGGCGATGGAGAAGCCCGACTTGGTGGAATTCTTACCTGACTGGATGTTGGACTTCCTCTGGAGGTGTGATTTCCAGCCTGCTGACTACAGACGTCTCGGAGTGGTCCGTCTGGGGTCAACCCATGCTTCTGTCCCAGTTCCTGCTCCTGTTCAGGAGTCATATGCTGGAACTCGTCAGGCTTATGGAGGTCCACGGAGTATTCAGGCGGCTGCTAAGAGGAGTCGTCGCAAGGCCAGACTAGGAGCCCGGGCCCCAGCAGCCATGGTTCCAGTCCCAGTACAGGCCCCAGCAGCCATGTTTCCGGCTCCAAAACCGCCCCAACACAGCCATGATCCAGGCTAGAACTGGATCATACAGCCATGGTCCCGGCTCCAAGATCGCCCCACACAGCCATGATCAGGCTTTAGAACCGGATCGTACAGCCATGTTTCCGGCTTCAGAACTGGATCATACAGCCATGCTTCCGGCTCCAGGGCCGGCCCCAGCGGCCATGGTCCCGGCTCCAAGATCGCCCCACACAGCCATGATCCAGGCTTCAGAACCGGATCGTACAGCCATGTTTCCGGCTTCAGAACCTGATCATACAGCCATGTTTCCGGCTTCAAGACTGGATTATACAGCCATGTTTCCGGCTTCAGAGCTGGATCTTACAGCCAGGATTGGACTATAAATGAATAATATTACACCAACTAAATAAGCAAACACAGGTATATTCATTCACTGGCCATTCATTTAGAAAATGTAACTCCAAAAAGACAAGTAACACCATTTAGCATTTTGCCTAATCATTCCTGTAGCTTCTTGGCTAAGCTAACACTGTGATGCAGTTCCACCAAACACAAAAGTAATATATAACAAGGATAATATTGGACTATAAATTACTAATATTACACCAAATAAATAAGTAAACACATATATATATATTCATTCACTGGCCATTCATTTAGAAAATGTAACTCCAAAAAGACAAGTAACACTATTAGCATTAAGAGCTTTGATCACAAAACAGCAACGGTAAGACATAATTATTGTTATGGTTTTGAAAACTGTTGTTTTTTTTCTTCTTTGTTCTGGCTGCTCGCTCAGTGAGTTTGTGTCCTACAGTGATGATACTTATAACAAAAATAATCTGTGGAGTATCAGCTTTCAGATTATATGTAGTTTGTGCAGAAAATATTAAGTTTTAAAGATCGTTTTTGTTAGTTAGCACCGGAAGTAGCATCTGCCCGTTTTAGCTAAGGGCTAATGCTAACGCTTCTTGTGAGACTTGTGTTTTGTTTCGGTAAAAATGGTTCGTATTGTCAGTTAGCTGAGATTCTTCTCGTTAATCTGGTATAACACATTAATAGGTTTTTAAATATTAAGATGCCCTGAGACAGTGTCCGTGAAAAAAAAAAACAGTCCTCAAGTTAATCGTCCTCAAGCGGCCAGGCCAGTTTTTGGTGGCTTTTCCATATAGCGTAGCACCGGCTAGCGGGTACTTTCCCCTCTTTTTCCGGCCCCATCAAATTGTGGTTCTATCAGGCCAGGGCTGTACTAGTGACGTCAACACTCTCGACTGCTGATTGGTTAGAGAGAATCGTCACAAGATCGCGCGCGAGATCAGTCCCTAGCATCGCATACATATCTAGAAGCAAGCTTGCAGCATTTTTGTAAACGGAGGAGCTACAAAATGGCAACGTCAAAGAAAAGCACACCGTGGTCGACCGAGGAGGTGATGACGTTCATTGGGGATGATAAAATCCAGCGGGAGCTCGACGGAACAACAAAGCCGATCGCCCCGCCTACACTGCGTTGCTACCCCCAGGTCCTAAACTTGTAATGGTGACGCCACTGCCTTGGACGGCCAGCGAGGCAGCCTGAGGCCTGAGCGAGGATGCTTAGGGACGGCTTAAACGGGGCTACCCTGCTGCAGTGGGAAAATGCCATAAATGCACTTCGAGCATCGAGGAGGCTCTCTGGAGGAGCTCTAACCGAGGATACACTGATGGGTCCTCCACGGTCCTCCTCGGCTCCTTCGTGGATGCATTTCCAGGAACAGAGATGTTTCAAAGAGTCGTGACAGCACGGCCGGACTTATCTCAGCCAATGACAGCTCTGCATGCATCCCCTGGATATTAGTTTATTAACTGCTCTCGTTGCGATGTTTCCCGAGAGAACAGCTGAGAGGGTCCGTGCAGAAAGCAGAGCAGAGAGTATAATATATATCACTCAGTAGAACAGGCCTACTCTCTTTATTTGCTTTAGTTTAGTAGATGTCTACAAACAAAGAGTCCAGATGTTTCTAAGACCATTTAGTGCTTCACAAAATAAAATACACAACGGCTGTAGCCTGATTATATGCTTTAGGTTAGGAGCCGTGCATGTGTGGTACAGTGTGTGCGTAGAAACAGACAGGTGTCAGTTGGTTTGGTGTCCTCTGCTTACTTTTAATTCTTGTAAATACAACTTTTGGCCCGTAATTTATTTCCCTCATTGTAGCGACCAGAGAGGGGGGGGGATATATCCAGTCTCTGATAGTGTTACGTTATTATGAGAGTGCTCTGTTGGATTCTGAAATTATATATATATATATTATTGTGTGTGTCTGCATCTGTAGCCATTATTGTCTCATTATACCGCACTGTGAATGAATCAAAGTAAATATATAAGTCGTCATGAACACATCTGTCCATCAGACAGAGGGCTGCTGGCCTCCCGTCATCATTAATGGGACGTCTCTTTAAAATGACCACTCAGAGGAGAGGAGTTCTCCTTTCTCTAACCGCCTGCTGCTTCCCCTCCTCTCTCCTCGGTTCCCCTCCTCGGCTCCTCCGCTCGCATCTCCTGTGGGCGGGACTAAGTATTGAGGATAGGAGTCGAGGAGGGGAGTTAGAGAAATGAGAAAGGGCCCCGATCCGTCCCCCTGCCATACATTTTTGCATACATTCACAGTAAATATTTATTCAGTATGATAGCTGTCTAAGGCAAGGCAAGGCAAGTTTATTTATATAGCACTTTTCAACACAAGGCAATTCAAAGTGCTTTACAAAAAATGAAAAACATTAAGAAAATGGCATTTAAAATCAGTCATTAAAAAGAAAAGCTAATAACATTAAAAGGAAAAATACATGGATAAAAGTTAAAGTGCAGTCTAAGATATGAATAGTTCAATTAAAAGCAGCGACAAAAAGAAAAGTCTTCAGCCTGGATTTAAAAGTAGTCCGAGTTGCAGCGGACCTGCAGGTTTCTGGGAGTTTGTTCCAGATACTTGGAGCATAATAACTGAACGCTGCTTCTCCAGGTTTAGTTCTGACTCTGGGGACAGGAAGCTGACCAGTCCCTGAAGACCTGAGAGATCTGGATGGTTCATCATTTAGCAGGAGGTCAGACATGTATTTTGGGCCTAAACCATTCAGTGCTTTATAACCAGCAGCAGTATTTAGAAATCTATTCTTTGACACACAGGAAGCCAGTGTAAAGACTTCAGAGCAGGAGTGATGTGATCCACTTTCTTAGTGTCAGTGAGGACTCGAGCAGCGGCGTTCTGAATCAGCTGCAGCTTCCTAATAGATGTTTTAGTGAGACCTGTGAAGACACCATTGCAGTAGTCCAGTCTACTGAAGATAAAGGCATGGACAAGTTTTCCAAATCCTGCTGTGACATTAGTCTTTAATCCTAGATATGTTCTTTAGGTGATAGTAGGCTGATTTAGTAACTGTTTTAATGTGACTGTTGAAAACTCAGGTCAGAGTCCATGACTACACCTAGATTTCTGGCTTTATCTGTTGTTTGAACATTGCAGACTGAAGCTCAGCGCTAACTTTGATACGTTCTGCCTTGGCTCCAAAAACCATTACCTCAGTTTTATCTTTGTTTTATTGGAGAAAGTTCTGACACATCCAGTCATTGATTTGTTCAATGCACTTACTCAGTTTTGAATTGGAGCATAGTCTCCTGGTGAAATTGTTACGTACATTTGTGTGTCATCTGCATAGCTATGGTAACTTATTGTGTTCTTCATTATCTGAGCCAGTGGTAGCATGTAGACGTTAAAGAGAAGAGGCCCCAAGATGGAGCCTTGAGGTACCCCAAATGTCATATTGTCAACTCAGATGTGTATTTACCTATAGAAACAAAGTTGTTTCTGTCCTTTAAGTAGGATTCAAACCAATTTAGAACTGTTTCCGAAAGTCCCACCCAGTTTTCCAGTCGGTCTAGTAATATGCTGTGGTCAACGTGTCAAACGCAGCGCTGAGATCTAATAATACTAACACATGAAGTTCTGCCACTGTCTGTGTTTAAGTGGATGTCATTGAAGACCTTTACAAGAGCAGTCGCAGTGCTGTGGTTTGGACGAAAGCCTGACTGGAACACATCGAAACAGTTTTTTAAATGCAAGAAATTACTCAATTGTTGAAAACAACTTTTCAATGATCTTACCTAGAAATGGCAAGGTTTGATATGGGTCTGTAATTGTTCATTACTGAAGCATCTAGATTATTCTTTTTAAGAGCGTTTAATGACTGCAGTTTTCAGGGCCTGTGGAAAAATACCTGAGTGAAGAGATTCGTTTACTATATGAAGTAGATCTGAGGCCATGCAAGGAAAAACATCTTTGAAAAAAATCCCGTTGGAATAATATCAAGGCAGCAGGAGGAGGACTTCAGAGTTGTATAATGTCCTTTAGGTGTTTATCATTAATCTGATGGAATTGTGTCATGATGTCTGAATTGATGTTAAGTGGACACAGAGACAACCATTTGCTGTACCTGATTCAGAGGCACTGACTGCTTGTCTGATTTTTCTGAATGTTGTCAGTGAAGAGGCAAATTCATTGCACGCACCTGGTGGATAGAAATGTAGAGGCTACTGACACTGGGGGTTAGTTAGTCTGTCGACGGTAGCAAACAAGGCACGTGCATTGTTTTTGTTTTTGGTAATTGTGACGGAGCGGATCACATGAGTGACCGACTCCGCCGCTGACAGCTGACACACACACACACACACACACACACACACACACACACACACACACACACACACACACACACACACACACACACACACACACACACACACACACACACACACACACATCAAACATTTCCTGCTCTCTCCCAAAAGGGAACCATGCATTTATTATTTATTGTGTGTTTGTTAAATGATTATGTTAAGAGATGGTTAACCTTATTATGTTTGGGGTCGGATGTTTTTTATGTTGACAATGTGGTTTGAGGTAATTGCGTTACCCTGTTGACGGTAAGCCTGTGGGAGGGGCTATGGGTTCAAAATGGACGGTTTTGGCCCTGGAGGAGGACTCGGAAGAATGTTGCAATGAAGGCAACAGCTTGGGAACATGTTCGGGAGAGGGTTGCAGAGAAGGCAACACCAGAGCATGTCTACTCTGATGAGTGATGGACGTTGATTTGGAACATTTATTTATTCTGTTTAAGTTGTGCTGGTTCGTTATTTTTGTTGATGCTGCTGTTTATAAAGTTTTGGAGCGTAACCCAACCGACTAGGCCAGTGTTTGTGAACGGGACAACTAGAGCCCCGTCACAGTAATGATGTCAGAGAAGAACGATTGTCGTGCGTTTTTCAATTCCAAATGATAAAGGCCAAGTCTCTCTTTATAGATTTCAAAGTGAACCTGAAGATTTGTTTTTCGCCACCTGCGTTCAGCTTTTTCGACTGTCTCTTTTTTCTGTTTTAAAACGGTCATGGCCTTTCTCCATGGAGATATTTTCTTCCCGTCACTTCCTTTACCTTAGTTGGAGCAATGGCATCTATGGCATTTTTAATTTTTGAATTAAAATGATCTACTAGCTCATTTACTGAGATGTTAGCAGGGGCAAGTGTGGTAGAACAATTCTGAGTAAACATTTCCCTAGTATTTTCAGTTAAATATCGCTTTGTGGTTACCTCTTTTTGAACATTTTTGTGAACAGAAATAGAGCTCTCAAAGAAAACACAGGAATGGTCAGAGAGTGCAACATCAGTCACCACAACCTTAGAGATATTCAGACCCTTTGAGATAATTAAGTCCAGAGTGTGCCCCTTATTGTGCGTGGGCTCCGTCACATGCTGAGTCAGTCCATAGCTATCAAGAACACAAAACAGTTCTTTAGCCCCTCTGTCCTGGGGGTTGTCAACATGGATGTTAACATCACCAACAATGACTAGACAGTCAAAGTCAATACACACTATAGACAGCACTTCAGTAAAGTCATCAAAATCCCATAATCAGAACATTCCTCAGGCGGGTGCAGTGATAATTCTTCAGGGTTTTCTGCGCGATGTGTTGTGTCTTTCTCCTGTTTTGATTCCTCTTGCCGCTTGTCCTTGGCAGAGGGAACAGATTGATGACGCAGGCAGTTGAATATGTTAGAGATAAACAATTTCACTCCTGACTTGTTCAGGCAAACTCCATTTGCCTTGAAAATATGTCTGCGGTCCCAGAAAATGTTAAAGTTGTCAATAAAATGGACAGAATGGTCAGTACAGGCCAGGTGTTCAGTGTTCAACAGACATTTAAAGTCTTCTTTCATCACTTCTGACTCTTGTTTCACAACATCATTTGTTCCAATGTGCAGAACCACATTCTTCACAGTCGGATGTTCAGCCCCAATATGCAGGATCTTCTCAGCCAAGTCAGAGACCACATCCTTGGGAAAACAGAGTACTTTGGTGTTGTTCTTACTACACAGACCTTTTACATATCTTACAGCAGAGTCACCCACAATCAGAGTTTCAGGCCCAGTTGTTAGCTTTCCCTCTAGCCTTTTACTTTTGGAGTAGCTATTGGTCCTTACCCTGCTGTGTGAAGAGGACGGGTTATCCAGGTCATCAGAGAGAGATCTCCGGCTCTCGGTCAGCGGAGCGTATCTGTTCTGGATTGGCACACTTGGTGGTTTAGGAGGATTGTTTGTAGTTCTCCCTTTAGCAGCTGTCCACGGCTGTTTCCTAGTATGAATAGGGGTTGAAGAGGCGCTCTTCCTGGGTGATAACAATGCAGGCCAGCCGGTCGCATCACAGATTTCAGAGCACTGGGCTCTGGCCGTCTCTGCCTGTTAGCCGTCCTCCCAAATCCCATGGACATGATTTACTCTTAGGCTTTGCACCCAGAGAGTTGCAGGGAGGACTACCACTTGTAGATTTATTACCCAGTACACAGCCCTCCTGTTCCTTGGAATCCTTGTAGCTGCTAACTAGCTGTGAGTTAGCATACCCTTTGTCCATTAATTTGCAACACTGGTAAAGTGGTGTCATTCCAACCTATATCATTCACTTCCACGTTAACTCCCAACCGTTGCATTTTCATTTCCAACACGGCCATCTTCTGTATAAGTTTGTGGATGTCATCTGTAGAGAACGGAGGCATTTTGCTACCGACTAGCTTAAGCTAAATAGCATGCAGTAGCCTACCAGGCTTTAGCTGTTGCTAGGCCACGCTACTGTAAGACTGACGTCGTCGTAAAAATGTTGAAATATGGCTGAAACCCTCCGTCTATTTACGAAGATGAACTGTCCCAGTGATAAGTTAATGTCCAGGAGCTGCTCGAAGTTTTCAGAGAATAAGAGTAGGAAAATCAGCATAAAAAGTAAGCAGAGGCAAGAGCAAGCAGAAAAGCGTCTGCACTGTAAGAAAGATAAGGAGGAAGTTAAATTCTAACAGAAGTTAAATTCATTTCTCACTTATTCTGATAATGTACTTAACCCCAAATAAAATAACCCAATAAAAATAGTTGTTAAATAATAGTGAAGTCACATTGTAGTTTTATTTTTCAGCTTTGCCAAAAGCTACTGTGTCAAGTGTCCATCTTGGGTTGCCGTCCGGAGACCATCTCGCACATGCGCAGTACAGTTCGGGCAGTGATAGCTACAATTATATTATTTCTATAAAAGCCGGCCAAAAAAAGTTTCAGGAAGACTGATCATCTGTACAAACGGTATACTACGTCATGCCATTTTAAATGTGATGGATTGAAAAATCTATTGTAGAACAATTTCTGGCTATATTACGTACATCCATGTAAATAATTCATTACCCAGCATTCGGGGTGTAACGGTTCACAGAAGTCACGGTTCGGTTCGTACCTCGGTTTGGGGGTCACGGTTCGGTACGGTTCGGTACAACAAGAAAAAGCAAAAAAAAGTCCCAAATACATAATTCCAGGTTTGTTGCTATTTATTTTTGAACAGTAGTGCAAGTTTCAGTTTAAAAATAAGGAACTCTGACATTTTGAATAATTAACTGTATTAAACAGTTAAAAAAAAACACACACACTCAGATGGCCATATTATCTATAATAATAATAATAATCTTTATATTTATTATAATGGCTGATGTCAAACAAAAAGGTTTCATCAAGCTGTAAAACTAAAAAGAATATCTTGAAAATATTACATCATAAATAATAAGTGTTTCCAGAGTGCAAAGTCGTTGAAAAACATATGCCAAAAGCTTCCCTTATTTATTTTGGTCTCTCGACTCTCGTGTCTCTCTTCTTAAAAGCAGCGGGGATCAGCTGCTGAACAGCTGCTGTCTTTTGCCGGGCTCCGGTGATTGGCAAATCTGGGTGATCCCTTCTGATATGATTTAGCATGTTTGGCTTGTGTTGCCATTAGCATACCGCACCGCTATCGAACAACGCCGAAACACCGTCCTCGTCCGATCCACCACTCGCACACCTCATCGTTATTGTAGTCCACAGGGAACCCGAAATGTTCCCACACAGCTGATTTAAAAGAAGCAGGTGGGTTCTAGCTCCTGTGTGTTATCTGAAATCGCAAAACTAACTTTTCTTCTTCTTGTATTTAGTTTGTTTTGTTGTTGTGTTTCTTCTTGTTCTTCATTTGTTGTTTAAGGGCGGCTGGCAAACAGCTTTTAGGCGCAATACCGCCCCCTGGATTATAAATAGTGTAATGCTGCCCTGAGTGACAGACTTTTTTCCCACTCGTAAAAAAAAAGGCGTATTCGTCGTGTGACTGCATGTGCCGAACCGTGACGTCCGAACCGTAACGGTACGGGACGAATACGGATACCGTTACACCCCTACCCAGCATGCATCATCTCGACTTCACATAAGAGAAAAAAATGCCTATAAGCCTATTATTTTGTCACCGAGGCATATCACAGAGTATGGAAATTACAATGTTGTCATTTTTTATAAACTATATATAAAGAGCATAATGTGTTGCAATGACGTCTCGCACCATCTGCTTCAGCTGAGAATGGAATGCGCTCGTTGACTTTCGATACAGCGGGGTGCGTTCTCATGGCGTCTATTATCAATGCCATGGGAGGTCTATGAAGGTATATGGGACGCCCTGCCCGTAACATATATTTAACAATCAACACCTTAAATGGGTAAAGATGGTCGCTTAACGTAAGGTAGGCTACAACCTGCCTCAGCGCCCTTAAAAGTCGGCACAAGAGTAGCATGCAGAGCCAGACCGACGCAGTAAAGTTCTACACCGCCTGACAGCAGACATGAAACAATAATTGAAAACAAGACGTACCGCAAACATGCCGCAAGCTCATCCATCGGCTATGACTCCCCCTCCCCACTGAGCTCGGTTTAATGTGCATAACTTTGGGCAGTGTGCAAACTATACCACGGTCTTCGGGATTTTTTTTTTTTGCGCGGGGGGGGGAAATGCTGATCCGTGCATTAATAGCAACAGCACAGACATAGCCTATTATAAAGAGAAAATCTGTTGCACACGGGGTGGTGCCACAGGTCTACATTGACATGAAACGTCCCGATGGATCATGTTCATGTCAACAGATTTCCCGAGCATGTATGGGCTACGCAAACTTCAATCAACTTGATTATAAATAATCCACGGACCACCAATGTAACGTTTGACTGTTTAATTAAATCAACTTAAAATGACTCAAAAACAGGCTACATTGTTTCACATGGGCTATAGCCTATTATGGCTGTAGCCCACACAGAGCCGAACACACGCGATAAGAGCAGCCAGCGGGACCAACCATGAACAATATTAATAATACAGCTATAGCACAACACAACCCTCTCTTTTAAAGAAATTGCACAAGGTAAGTTGTTTTTTTATTTTCGACATGTCAGCAGCAGCAACAATGCCTGGTAAACATGCAGTGCTAACTAAACGAGCTTGTGAGTGGGTGGAGCTGCGGGCAGCGTGCAAGCAGGCGACACTTTTTTCATGAATCATAAACTCTAAATATAATTTTATTTCACTTATTTTACACCTTTGGAAAAAAAAACATGCCCAAAATGGAATTTATTTGGTCATCATATCAGTATTTTAGAGAGCTCCCCCCAAATGTCACAAACCATATTCCCAGGGGAGCTCATGTCACCACTAGGGGAGCTATAGCTCCCCCTGCTCCCCTCCAGTTCGCACCCTGACTTTGGGCAAGGATCATTGTTTTAAATATTGTAAAGCAAGCAACTGCCAGATTTATGCTCTACACACAGTATAAAAACACGCTAAACACAAGTCAATCAATATAAACTCACCTTATGATTTTCATGGCTTTATCCTAGCTAACACCAGTGAATGACAATGTTTACAAATTGACAGCTGTATTTACGTTGCTCGTTGTAACGGCAAATGTGAACTCAGCTTTTTGCAAACAATGCATCTTGTGATAACCTGTAATTAACTATGACAAACATTTGATGACATTAGAGCCGATGAATGGGAGTCGGAGGCGGCGTGTTGAGTATTGAACTCCACACTTTATTTTCCATTAGTTTACAGAAAGCGAGGAACAACTTCATTACATGCTACTCAAGCTAGAATGATAACAAACCACAGGTGCGCTACCTAACAGGTCCGTGGCGCAACACACTCTATAACACAGTGAATTATGTCCCGTAATGTTCCACCACAACATTAAATAACTTTTAATAACTTTTCCCTTGTAGAGATCTCCTCAGAACCAGCGTACTCCTCCGATGTGGGAAGAAAACATGGTGGACCCCCCCCCCCCCCCCCCTTTGTTTATAAAAGAAAAGCTTCAACATTTTTAAATAAAGATTTTTTGCAATTTTTTTCTGCTTTTCATCTTGTCCATTAAAGTGCCATAATGTTCAAGTTAAATTACGAAACTATTAGTAGGGTTTTGAGTCCGACCATTTTGATTTGCGAATAAAATATTTGTCAATAATTAGAAGCTGAGTAATCGGCTGCAGAGCAAGCTGCTGACATATGTGCTCAGTGGGCGGAGTTACAGAGATAAACATAACTTTTTTTCTTATTTCTTAACATGATTGAGACTTATAGAATGTACACCACTCAAGATTAAAATAATTCTGCATGATTGATTCATGTTTCGACGAGAAACATCAATACATTCTGTCTCATATATTAACTGCATATTTGCAAAATGAACAACCCCACTTTTCCCCTTGTTTTCAGTGTAGCCTACTGGGTAATGTCTGTTTACAAAGAACCCTTTAAATCATGTTTAAAACAAAGATACATAGTTCTAAGATAACGTATCCCTTTAGATCAGGGGTGTCAAACTCAAGGCCCGGGGGCCAAATCCGGCCCGCGACTTCATTTCATGCGGCCCCTCAAGAGAATGCAAAGAATATTATACGGTTACATGCCGATTTACAGAAGCACGTTGCCCATAAACTACATATCCCACAATGCATCTCAAATTTGACTTTTTTCTCAGAACTTGACTTTTTTTTTCTCAGAACAAGTTTTCTTCTCAGAATTTGACTTATTTTCTTCAAAATATAAATTTTTTCTTAGAATTTGCCTTTTTCTCATAATTAGATTTTTTAAATCATTTTGTAACATTCTCACTGAAGAGACTTGCAATGATTTGCCCTAGACTTCTGCTTTCAGACGTAGTTAATTATGAAGTTATTACCCTATCCGATAATAATCCAATACAGAGGCAATGATGTAATATAATACATTATTTATATATATTAAATATTTATATATATTTGATATATAGTCTTAAAGTTACAACCGGCCCTTTGAGTGCAACCATAATGCTGATGTGGCCCACGAAGAAATTGAGTTTGACACCCCTGCTTTAGATACATGTGTTGATGCAAACTGCTTGGCTGTGTTTTCAGAAGAATTGTCATGCTACTAACAAATGTATTTACCAGATTGTCCTTAAAGTTCCTCTCCAAAGCTGTGATTGGTTGTCCAAACCAATTAAATGGTTCAGCTATTATTGAGATAATTAAGGTATTTTCTGGATATAAAGGTCAATAAGGGAAAATCCTTAAAGTTACCACCATTTAAAACGCTCAGATTTAGCACACGTTCATTTCCAGTTGGTTTTAATGGGTTCAGGCATTATTTTTATTTTCTATAATGACATGAAAACAAATTATTTAGATCCAGTGGTGAATAATACTGTGATTTCTCATAAGATAGACCCTTAAAACCCTCTTTTAATCTTAGATAAACAACAAAAGCACATCGCACACTCAATGTGAAGTCAACAGTCTTTTATTAATGCACATTATTGATCACCTGATGTTTGTCTTTACACATTAATGTGTGCTCGATCCTTTTCATATTTGATTTCAGAATTCATTACATATAAAGAACGTTTCGATTGTTATAGCAATCAAAGAACAAATCAGAGATCTTGGTTCTCGACAATTCGTGACATTTGTTTAGTATTTGGTCAAAACACACAATAACTGATATAACTATAAATCACACCAAACAAATACATCAGAAAGGAGACTGAAGATGAACAAGGAGGTTCGGTAAATCTGCAGCTGTCCAGCGTCAGAAGGTCAGTCTCTCTCATGCTACACATCTCAGTTGTTAGGTATTATCTAAAAAAGGAATCTATAAAATTGTACATTCAGCTTGCTCGCTGGCCCTCCTTTCCTGCTCTTGTCTTATTCTCCTCATCACCTCCTCCATTTCTCTTCCACGAGCTGCTTTTATCCTTTCCTGCTCTTCTCTCATTCTCCTCATCACCTCCTCCATTTCTCTTTTGCTAGCTTCTCTCAGCCTTTCCTCCTCTTGTCTTATTCTCCTCCTTTCCTCCTCTATTTCTCTTTCACAAGCTGCTTTTTGCTTTTTCTCCTCTTCTCTTATTCTCCTCATCTCCACCTCCATTTTTCTTTTACGAGCTGCTATCTGCCTGTCTAACCTCTCGCTAATCTCTTTGATTTGTTTTAATTCTTCCTCATACTTTTTCGCTATTTTCTTTTCCCGTTCCTCTTCTATTTTGCGCATTTGCTCTTCTTTCTCTTGAAGGATTCTCTGGGTTTCCTCTTCTAGCTCCCTCTCTGCTTCTGGAACATTTCATTGGTGTAATGGCTTCCTCCGTTCTTCTCTGTTATATTTCTGATCTTGTTGAGCAGCCCTCTGACCTGAGAACGATCCTTCAGGTTATTATTGAAGACGTGGTACTCCCAGTTACATCTGGCCACAAGTTCCTGCAGCTCTTCACTTTCCTCGATGAACTCTTCGATAGGTTCCCCTTGGAGCAGATCACCGTGGGTAAAGAGAACCATGCTGTATCTGTCTGCATCTTCTCCAAAGAGTTCCTGAATCTTCTGCACTGACTGTGTTTCTTCATCTGTGAATCTGTCCAGTTTGATGACGACCAGGAAGACGTGGGGTCCAGGAGAAGCAAAAGCAACGCTCTTACCAACATCGTTTCTGGTCTTCTTTTCTTCAATCTTGGTGTCAAACAGACCTGGAGTGTCAATAACCTTAACTCTTTGTCCATCAACTTCACCAATGGCATTAGAACAGTTTACAGTCATGGATGTAGCCGAGAACTTTGATTCAAAGGACTGTTTTCCCAGAATGGTGTTTCCTGTGGCGCTCTTCCCAGCTCCGGTCTTCCCCACCATCACAATCCGGAGCTCAGCGTTATTGTATCTGTTCGATTCTGATCGGTGAAAGGCTGAAAAAAATTAAGAAATATTTAGCAATCTCTGAACAATGTTGACAGTGAGGGGGGTGGGCTCAAGATGCTTTAATAATCTAGAACATGTCTAGAAGCTATGTCCTTGAATTGATGTTTTTCATGTATTCCTGTAGACGCTATTGGCACCATAGAAAGGGTTTATTAGGTGAATGGCAGGTTTGGTGATAAAGGTAGAGGGTCTGTCAATGTCAAGTGATGCACCTTGAAGGGACCGTGTTTGTTTTTCTTTACGAGCAAGAGAGAGGCACCATGATGAACACAAACACTGGAATTAAAATCAAACTAAATGGTAATCTTGCCTGAATGTTTGACTTCTTAACTGCCTGTGTACAACCTGAACTGACATGGTGCAGCAGTGGCCTCTTGCAGTACGTTTATTTTAATGAGAAAACATTTTTGACAAATAGTCACTACAACATGTTCAGTCTATCTTTCATACTTCTACAAATTACCCCATTTTGGGCCTAAACAACTTTGAAGGGTAGAAGTTGCCTTTAGTTATAACCAGGAATCCAAACAGACTTCTGACTGGCTACCCCTAAATATTCTTATTATTCTTAATACGTTTCTTGTAGTCTCGTGAAGAATGTAATGCAAGCAAGTAAAAGCAGTGTCACATTCGCAAAATCACCCAGGTTCTTAAAATGCTTGGAATTTAAGAAATGTAAATGTTTTATTAACTGTTTTGATCAGTTCATTATTAGGAAATATGTCAAGCTAAATATCAATCTATAAATATGTATTTAGATTATTTGCAATCATCATTAACAATAAAGTGTATTCACTTACCATTTTGGGCGAATTTGCTGGCCATAGCCGGTGATGGAGGGAGGAGCTGGTCTGCTGCTGAGCTGAGGAAGTGAAGTTAGTCTGCAGCAACAGCTCCTTAAATACAGACTGCATGCAGCAAACCACCCACACACTGCTGACATCACAGTCTGAAATTCAGCTACAGTGGGATGATTCTTAGATTAAAAAGTATAAAATCCTTCCCTTAATAAACAGAACAAGGGGAAATACAGCCTCATGTGTTCAGATTGTTTTTAATTGAACAGACTAAATATTTTAGATATAAGCCCTCAATGCTCTTTACATATCAGCATTCAGCCATTCATAGAGGCAGAGGCTGCCATGCAAGGTGCTTAGGGAGACTAACATTCACACACACTCACACACGTTGGCCATACCACTTTGTGGTTAAGTACCGTGTCTTGTCCAAGGTCACATGGACATGTAGAGCTACTTTTTATTTACAGTTTGACTGCACCTTCAGCAGTCTGCAGCTCTCAAAGTGTTTTAAAAGAAACATGGACATGTCACGGCTGTTATATACCTCACAGGCTCCGCCCTCTACTGGACTCTATGGGTACTACCTTACCCTGCGAGCATTCTCCCACTGAGACTTCTATAGACGTAGCCGGCCTCGGGCGAGCCTACCTGCATAGGCGGCGCGTGAGGCTCAGGTTTGGGAAGGCTAAATAACTTTTTTTTACCTGACGCTGCCCGCCTCCGGCGTCTATAGAAAAGAGATCAACTCAGTGAAAGCACCGCCTGCTGACCAATCAGAGCTCAGTCTGCGGAGTTTAAATCTATAAAGTCATATTACAGGATAAAAGAAATACAGTTTAAACTGCTGTAGCCTGCAGAGAAGACGCCGACGTGTCGCACTTATCATTCATATCACATCATCAATCAGATCATCGATCATATAATATCATAATATATCATATATTTCCGTCATATATTATAAAAACAATATTTCCGTCTGAGTCAGCTTCTCGAGCCGTATCTGGCCGTGCAACACTTAGGCTACATTGTCACACATACATACACTGTAAACATTTGCCAGCATTTCACAACATTTAACAGTATTATTTTACAGTGACATATTGTAATTAAGGCCTCCTGTAATATCCCAACAAATACATTTAAAAAGGACTGTATCCTTGGATTTATTTCACAGCATTTAACTATTATTTCACAATAAAATACTGCAATCAAAATCCTCTGTAATATCACATCAAATGTTGTAATATCACAACAACATTGCAAGGATTTCACAGTGTTTAAGAGTATCATATTACAGAGAAATATTGTAATCAAAAGCCACTGTAATATCATAACAACTAACTACTGTATGCAGAAGTATTATTTTAAGCAACACATTAAGTTGACGAAACACTCACATGTATTTAAAGTCAGATCACTCGTGTCTTAGACGGGGCAGTGATATCATAAAACTGCTGTACGCATTGATTCAAACACTCTGTAGTTTATTTATTTTTTAACGAGTTGTTCTGTATTCACCTTGCAGGTGCAGCTATGTGGCTTGTATCCTGGATTATATGTTTAAGCAGGGGCGTCGCCTGGACCTGGAAACATTCGGGGCTTAGCCCACAGTGGCGGCGCTACAGTCAAATGTTCTACTGCAAGACTCCCCACACGCACATACACAATTGCGCCATCTGGTGTCACAAACGTGTGCCTGCATTGCTTTGTTACGGCAATGGATTGTGGGAGATTCTCAAAGCACGTGAGGATCTCTTGAGGGTAAGGTGCCTGTATTATGTCGGTGGACAAAATGTATGTTTTTATTTTATAAGGACAATAACGTACTGTTATTGTTGTTTAATGCTCACAGTCACAGCAACATGTTTTTTGTGTGATTGGCTATTTGTTTTATATGATTTATCAACGTGATCATCAATAGCTAATCTGAGCACCAGAACCCAGCGCACGTGTCCTTTTATGCTGTCCATTGAAATGCAGGTATGTGAGTTTTGTACACCAGTTTATTTATGTGTAATGTTTCACATTGCTCCACATGATGCCTTGACTACAAAGATGATGTTTCTACGCTTCTTCCTTCGTCACAGTTTCGGGAATATCAAGATCATTGCACAGGGCCTTGGTCTTGTCATAGACCTCATGTGCTTTCTCGTTACTTTGGTATTTTGTCAGTGTGTTCTCAACTGCCGTTTTGTAATCTACTGCCTGCACCAAGTGAAGTGTTTCTTTCTGCAGGTATTTGTGCAGCCCTGAGTGGTTGAGAGCAGTGTCTGGAACATGCCAGCATGTAGATGGTACTGCATGTTCAAAGCTTGCTTTCCAGTCCCTTTGCTAGAGGGGCTGAAAGGCTCCCTAAAGTCTTGATCAAAGCAGGAGGTCTTTGACATGCCCAGCGAACAAGTTGTTTGTCCCTTACCTCTAGCTGTTTCTGAAATGTTTGCAATCTCTGATGGTGGACAAGAGATGTGGAGAAGAAAGAGTAGAGACACTCCAGTAGATCAACGCAGGTATGTGAGTTTTGTACACCAGTTTGTATAAGTTTAATGTTTCACACTGCTTGTGAAAAATATACTACCACTATACGATCACTGATGTTTTGTTGTTGACTGGACACTTATTTTGTAAAAGAGATAGCATGAGAGGATCTCTTAAGCAATGCAGCTCACGTGTCCTTTTTATATGCTGTCCATTGAAATGCAGGAAAGTAATCACCAGCTCTGAGTGGTCTGTTGCCGAGGGGACACTACACCGGAGTTACATAAGCAGAGATAAAGTGCTATTTTGGGGGGAACTCACCTCCTCTGGGGTCCCCCAGGAAGATGTTTTTTAAATGTTGAAGTTAAAAGCATCAATCTTGTGCACTTTGAGAGCAACATCAAGAGATATGATACATCTCTCAACACCCAGATGTCAAAAAGAAATCAAAGAATCAGAATCAGAAACGGGTTTATTATTTAAAAACACTTCATTTTCCAATTAAATCATAAACGATGTCAAATTATTAGAAGTTGTTAGTAATCAGATTAAACAGAACAAAGGGATGGAAGGAGGAAATAATAATCCCTCATCACTTGCTGTTTGCGGTTGAAATGATCTCTTCTGCTGGCCAAACATGCTGGATGGAAAGCAGGTGTCTCACTTGCCCTGGCCCTGTATCTGCAGTCCCTAAATCAGTCATGTTACCCATTGACTCTTGTCTGTTCTGGTGTTCCTGTTCATTGTTGTCTCCATTGTCGTTCTTGTCTGTTGTATCTCCTTCTTGTGTGTCCCTTTCTCCTGTTCTCCTTTCTTCATCCTCTACTGTTTGGCTCATCTGTGATGACTGTGTAGGTAAACACAAACAAGTATGTAAGTCAATCAGTTTCCAGCTCTGTCAAATAAATGAATTTCAAGATACACACATTTGTCTTCATTAAAATGAGTGTCACCACACTGTCACAACATGTAATACTAACCAATTGAAAATAGTTAAATGTACATCTCTTGTAGATATCACTGTTAAGAGTAGTTATCTGCCAATAGGACAGAATCATTCCTATACAAATGCAGTTTGAGTAATTCACTTAATATATTCACTTAAAACTTTAATATAGTCATTTTCACTTAATACTCTAATATAGTCATCTTTCTGCATTCAACACTAAGGAAAGCTGTACAATTTGACATGATGATGAGCAAAAAAGGCCTCCGACAATGCAGATCATTTTGTGATCATATCAATTTTAAGATGGGGGTCAAGGCTTAATATTTGGGAGCATAGTGTCCCTTGCCCCTTTCAGGATGGAGGCTTTGATCTGAAAGCTTGTTAGCTGGCTGTCCATCTCATAATGTTCACATATGGAAATAATGTCAATAGGAAATATCAATCAGAAGAATTATATTGTCATGCAAAATCTGTCACAAAAAGAGGTTGCACATTTAAATGCAGGTGTTGTTACGGCAACGTAAGTGGCCAGACAGCCACATTTACTGCTGCAAATACGTTCAAACATGCTGTCGACACGTAAAGCAGTGGCAACTATGCCACCATTTCAGCTGACTCTTTCTCAGAAATACCGTCACATAACATCCATATATTTCAGTGCTAGGTTGATGCTTAGCTAAGCTAACTATGAAACACTTTAACTGACAGGACTCAGGATCAACTACTACTGTAAGGTAGCTTCTAGCTTCATGTCGAACACAGACAGTAAGTCAACATTTCCCAGAGAGCTTTCTTTGAAATCACCAAGTAACGCTAAAAAACACAACATTTAGATTGTATGACAAAGTGTTTATTTAATATATCTGGTTAGCTATAGCTACTTGCTAACGGGTTAGCTTACCCCCGCGATTCAAAGTAACGTCAACGTAGCTATGATTTATGCTTTGCTTACATGTTGACATAACTTGTAAGTTTACTGACAGGTACATACCTTGTTCACCTGGCTCAGGTGGTGGCTCTGGGGTTGTTGTGTGAGCCACCAGTTGAGAATTGCCGTCTTTTTTATTAAAGAAATGTCTAATGTCCATCTTCAGAATCTCCGCGTCCGGGGCTGACAGTTTAAAGTTTAAACATTGTCACAGAGGAGAGGTACGTACCTGTCAGCCAATAAAACACGTTTATTTCCATGCAAGTCTCTGATTGGTCTGGTGGCGTCGTCTTGCCTCTGTGTTGCATTCACTGAACATGGGAAATTCCAATTCTGCCGTCCGTCCTATAGGTAAAGTAGGTTAATGTATTATATTATTGAGGGAGAATTTGTCCGGGGCTAAGGAAAAAACATCCGGGGCTAAAGCCCCGGATGCCTACCCCAGGCGACGCCCCTGTGTTTAAGTCATGGATGTTTAAAGTGCATATTTGTCTAATATTAGTTTACTTTTCATTAATGAAGTATGACGCTTGTCCCTGTTTGTGATTGGTCAAATGTAGCTAACCCCGCCCCTTTCACGTGAAACGCGCTCTCAGCTGGAGAGAGAAAACCCTGGCTTGATTTACCGAGTTGATAACCAGCGTCGTAAGGACCGCTTAGCGAGATCTAGTTGTGTAGGGTTAGTTAAGATAACTCAGACATATTCCAGGGTCTGTGGAACTGGCTTCGTAGTAAGGGCACAGTGCTTCGTAGCACACAGGGGCACAGGTGGCTGCATAGCAGCGCTAATGTCAAGACACCAAACATTATAGGGTACATTATATTTTTTATTTTACCAGGATGCAGTGACACAAATATTTGGGAAGGCTTAGCCTCCCATCTCTAGTCCCTTCTCCAGTCCCTCTCTAGTCACTTCTCAAGTCCCTACCTCTAGTCCCATCTTGAGTCCCCTCTTCCAGTCCCCTCTCAGTCCCCTCTCCAGTCCCCTCTCCCAGCCCCTATCAAAGTCACCTCTCAAGTCCACCTCTCGAGTCCCCTTTCTAGTCACCCTCTCAAGTTCCCTCTCAAGTCCCCCTCTCAAGTCCTCTCTCAAGCCCTCTCTCGAGTCCCCTCTCCAGTCCCCTCTCCAGTCCCCTATCAAGTCACCTCTCGAGTGTCCCTCTCAAGTCACCCTCGAGTACCTATACAGTCACCTCTCGAGTCCCCTTTCTAGTCACCTCTCGAGTTACCTATCAAGTCACCTCTCGAGTTCCCTCTCAAGTCACCTCTTGAGTCCCCTCTCGAGTCCCCTCTCCAGTTCCCTCTCCAGTCCCTACTGAAGTCCCTACTGAAGTGCCGTTGGAGGTTCTGCTGGGTGTCCTGCCAACTCCATGTCCTGTCCCCTTGGGGGTCCCGCCGACTACTCTTCTACCGGGGGACCTGACAACCCTATGTCCTGTCCCGTTGGGGGTCCCGCCGACACTCTTCTCCCGGGGGTCCTGCCAACCCTGTGTCCTGTGCCGTTGGAGGCCCCGCCGACTACTCTTCTGCCGGGGGTCCTGCCAACCCTATGTCCTGTGCCGTTGGGGTCCCGCTGACTACTCTCCTGCCGGGGGTCCTGCCAACCCTATGTCCTGTCCCGTTGAGGGTCCCGCTGACTACTCTTCTGCCGGGGTCCTGCCAACCCTGTGTCCTGTGCCGTTGGAGGTCCCGCCGACTGCTCTCCTGCCTGGGGTCCTGCCAACTCCATGTCCTGTCCGTTTGGGGTCCCGCCGACTACTCTTCTACCGGGGGACCTGCCAACCCTATGTCCTGTCCCGTTGTGGGTCCCGCCGACAACTCTTCTGCCGGGGTCCTGCCAACCTTGTGTCCTGTGCGCGGAGGCCCCGCCGACTACTCTTCTGCCGGGGGTCCTGCCAACCCTATGTCCTGTGCCGTTGGAGGTCCCGCTGACTACTCTCCTGCCGGGGGTCCTGCCAACCCTATGTCCTGTCCCGTTGGGGTCCCCACGACTCTTCTGCCGGGGGTCCTGCCAACCCTGTGTCCTGTGCCGTTGGAGGTCCCGCCGACTGCTCTCCTGCCTGGGGTCCTGCCAACTCCATGTCCTGTCCCGTTTGGGGTCCCGCCGACTACTCTTCTACCGGGGGACCTGCCAACCCTATGTCCTGTCCCGTTGGGGGTCCCGCCGACAACTCTTCTGCCGGGGGTCCTGCCAACCTTGTGTCCTGTGCCGTTGGAGGCCCCGCCGACTACTCTTCTGCCGGGGGTCCTGCCAACCCTATGTCCTGTGCCATTGGAGGTCCCGCTCTGACTACTCTCCTGCCGGGGGTCCTGCCAACCCTATGTCCTGTGCCATTGGAGGGTCCCGCTGACTACTCTTCTGCCGGGGGTTCCTGTCAACCCTATGTCCTGTTTCCGTTGGAGGTCCCGCCGCCACCTGTCTTGCCGGGGATCCTGCCGAAGCCTGTCCCATCTGCTCCAGTTCCTGCCGGCCTCCGGAGCTGTCCCGTCGGCGCCTTCCTGCCCGTCCACCGGAGTTGTTTCCGTCGCCGCCTGCTTCGCCCTCGAGCCCGGCCCCCTGAGAGCCGCGGTCTTCGCCTTCGAGCCTGGCCCCCTGAGTGCCGTGGTCCTTCGCCCTCGAGCCCGGCCCCCTGAGTGCCGCGGCCTTCGCCCTCATGCTCGGCCCCCTGAGTTCGCCCGCTGTGGCCTTCGCCCCTCCATGGTCTCTGCCTTGCCCCCGGGCCGTCCGCCCGAGACCCCCACCATGGAATCTACCTTGCCGCCAGGCCGTCCGCCCGAGTCCCCCACCTTGGAATCTGCCTTGCCCGGCAGTCCGCCCGAGTCCCCCTTCTCGGCTTCTGCCTTGCCCCCGGGCCGTCCGCCCGAGATCCCTTCCGGGGATTATAAATATATATCTATATAAACATAAACACACATAAACATATGCCACACATCCATACCAACATGCATACATGGCCCGCACATGATTTAAATACAGTTTACAATATAAAAAAACACAGGGATGATATTTTGCATCTCTGATGTCGATCAGTTAATAAGTTAATAAAACTATTAAAAAGTAGTGCAGTTGCAAGTTGTAATTGTTCAGTTCAGCGTTTGACGGTGTTCAGTTCTCGTATGGCTCTGGGGTAGAAACTGTTTTTCAGTCGGTTTGTCCTTGATTTAATTGACCTGTAGCGTCTACCGGAGGGCAGAAGAGCAAACAGGAAGTGTCCAGGGTGTGAAGAGTCTGCAATTATGTTGCCTGCTCTGTTGAGGCAACGTTGGCTGACGAGTTCCTCCAGAGAAGGCAGTGAGCAGCCGATGACCTTCTGGGCTGTGTTGATGACCCTCTGAAGGGCTTCCTGTCTTCTGAGCAGCTGGCACACCCACGTGGTGAGGCAATATGCCAGCACACTCTCTATGGAGCAGCGGCAGAAAGACACCATGAGCTTCTCCTCCAGGTTGTTTTTCCTGAGGATCCTCAGGAGGTGGAGTCGCTGCTGGGCCTTTTCACAGATGTTGTGGTGTTGATAGACCAGGATAGATCTTCAGCGATGTGTGTGCCGAGGAACCTGACGGCGGGAACTCTTTCCACACAGTTTGCCGTTGATACAGTGGATCTGGTGTTGTGTTGTTTCTCCTGAAGTCTATAATGAGTTCTTTTGTTTTGATGGAGTTCAGAACAAGGTTATTATCTGAACACCACGCTGCCAGTCTCTGGATTTCATCCCTGTAGGCCGACTCATCTCCTCTTGTGATCAGTCCAACCACGGTTGTGTCGTCCGCGAACTTGACGATGGTGTTGGTGGGGTGAGTGGGGGCACAGTCATAGGTGTACAGGGAGGAGAGCATGGGGCTCAGCACACAGCCCTGTGGTGAACCGGTGCTGAGTGTGAGGGTGGAGGAAAGATGAGGGCCTATTCTCACTGTCTGGGGGCGGTTAGTCAGGAAGTCCTTAATCCATTGGCAGATGTTTGGGGAAAATCCTAGGTCAGATGGCTTGGAAACCAATCTTCCCGGGATGACTGTATTAAAGGCAGAACTGTAATCAACAAAGAGCATCCTCACATAGCTCCCCTGGTGTTCAAGGTGGGACAGTGCACTGTGAAGGACAGTGGCGATGGCATCCTGTAGACCTATTTGCTCTATACGCAAACTGATTTGGGTGGAAGGTGGGTGGGAGAATGGTTTGTGCTGCAGGACCAGCCTCTCGAAACACTTCATGATGAGCGGTGTGAGTGCTACCGGACGGTAGTCCTTGAGGCTGGAGATGATGTTTTTTTTCGGCAGAGGGATGATTGTGGCAGATTTCAGGCACGAAGGGATGATGGATTTGGTGACAGGTTGAAGATCTTTGTGAAGACCTCCGTAAGTTGGTCTGCACACTCCTTTCAACACCCTTCCCGTCACGCCATCAGGGCCTGCAGCTTTCCTCGGGCTCACCGCTCTGAGCACACGCCTCACATCACGCTCCTGCACCGTGAGGGTGTGACTGTTGGATGCTGGTGAGGATGTTGTGTCCGTCTCTACTGCATTGACCTCAACACGAGCAAAGAAACAATGAAGTTCCTCTGCCAGTGAGGCGTCCCCGTCACCGTGGTGCTGTTATTGTTCTTGTGCTGTATACCTTGCCACACCCGCCGTGGATCGTTGTTAGTGAAGTGGTCCTCAATGTTCCTCTTGTAGGCTACTTTGGCATCCCTGATGCCTCTCTTCAGGTTGGCTCGAGCTGCACTGTAGTGAGCACTATCACCAGACCTGAAGGCCATGTTTCGGCCCTTGAGGAGAGCTCTGACCTCCTTCGTCATCCAGGGCTTCTGGTTGGGGTATATCTGAATACGTTTTTCAACAGTCACATTATTCACACAGTTCTGTATATAGCAGAGTACAGTTGATGCGTACTCCTCCAAGTCCTGATCCTCAACAATATCCCAGTTAGTCCTTTTGAAGCAATCCTGTAGCTGCGAGGAAGCTCCTTCAGGCCATGTTTCAACAGTCTTTGTGGTGGGTTGAGTTTTCCTCCTGACAGTGGTGTATGCTGGGGTTAAAAGGATGGACAGGTGATCTGATGCCCTAGATGTGTAGTGGTACAGACTTAAATCCCTTCTTAATGTTTGAATAGGCCTTATCCAGTGTGTTTTTTACCCCTGGTAGCACATTTTATGTGTTGTACAAACTTTGGGAGAACTGTCTTCAAGTCTGCATGGTTGAAATCACCAGCTATGATATGGGCGGCTTCGGGATATGTGCTTTGTTGTGAATTGAGAGCACTGTGCAGGTAGCCTAGCGCTATTTTAGCATTAGCATCTGGTGGTATGTAGACAGCTGTTACTATGACAACGGTAAACTCACGAGGGAGGTAAACAGGCCTGCATTTCACCGTCAAGTACCAAGTACTCCAGGTCTGAAGAGCAATGACTGTCCATGATTATGGTGTCCTTGGCACCAGTTGTTATTTACGTAAATGCGTAACCCCCCTCCCCTGCTCTTACCAGAGTCGATGTTTCTGTCCCAGCGGTATGCTCTACGTCCCGCTAGCTCAATGGCTCCGTCTGGGATAACTGGGTGTAGCCATGTCTCCGTTATGATCAGGATGCAACAGTCTTGTACGTATTTATTTTCAGACATCTGTAGGTTTAGCTGGGGTAGCGGTGGTTTGTGAGGTTGTCTCCTTAGCTTAGCCAGTTGACCGGACCGGCATCCCCGCTTCTGCTTCCTGCTCCTCCTCCGCCTCCGATG